>MJUU01025063.1:146287-157678 GCA_002080025.1 Modiolus philippinarum
GTTGTTGAAGGGCTGGAAAATGCTTAGTTGTGTCGTACACAAGACAGAGACATCGGCCAATATTTTATTTTTATGTTATATGTATATGTTATCGGGCTTTGACATGCAGCTGTGTATCGTAAAATATCACCCCTTGAGCCAGAATATGAAGCACATGGATGCCAATCTTCGTATTATGGCGATCGGGATGATATGTTGGAAAACTTCAGCTATCAAAAGCCCGGTATCTTGTTTATCATCATTTATTTTGTATTTTAGATTTGTAATTTGGGAGGATTCAAATTCTCCTTCAGTTGCGTGGCTTATCCCGACGTACATGTCATTTTGCCTTTTCATCAATTTTCAATCTTGTATAATATGTTTTATATTGGTATTTCATCATTTTATCAGCGAAAGTGAATCTTCTGATCGAAGTTTTAGAAATAATGTTGCATCCCCACCCCCTTGGGTATTACGATGAAATATCGTTCCTCGGAGCATTTATGACGCCATAGTATGAAAAATATGACCAAGTTTCTGTAGTTTTTCAGACGTCCAGTTAATCTATTTTATACAATTAGTTACTTTAAATGGGGTTTACTCATGACTATGCGTACCTGGTTAAGAAATTTGTTGACCGAGGCCATTGTCTGAGGCTAACCAATACTTGAGCAGGTCCATAAAATCACGAGTAGACCAAAATTAAAAGTAAATAAACGGTTTATGAAATGTAATAAGGAAATTTGTTTTTTGATGATTTGAAAGAACTACATTTTTGTACTTGTCCTCACACGGCAAATAAAAAGAAGGGATAAAATTTCAACACTGTTAAACAGTATCTTATATATTCAACAAAAAAGCTATATCTTAATTTTTTTAGTTTCAAAGTAGAAAGTCTAATGACGATCAAACCAAAAACTATGGAACGCCATAGCTGTCTGTTGTGGTGGAAAATTTAATATATCCAGTAGCCTACTCTTTATGTTCAGTATTTCTTTCTTTATATTGAACGGTTTTTACATTATGTTCAGTAGGGACACCATTATGTTCAGTAGGGACACGATTATGTTCAGTAGATATTTCAATATGTTTAGTAGATATATCATTATGTGCAGTAGATATTTCATTATGTTCAGTAGATATTTCATTATGTTCAGTAGATATATCATTATGTTCAGTAGATATACCACTATGTTCTGTAGATATTTCATTTTGTTCAGTAGATATTTCATTATGTTCAGTAGATATTTCATTATATTCAGTAGATATACCATTATGCTCAGTAGATATTTCACGATGTTCAGTAGATATATCATTATGTTCAGTAGATATTTCATTATGTTCAGTGGATATTTCATTATGTTCAGTAGATATATCATTATGTTCAGTAGATATACCATTATGTTCAGTAGATATTTCATTTTGTTCAGTAGATATTTCATTATGTTCAGTAGGTATTTCATTATATTCAGTAGATATACCATTCATTATGCTCAGTAGATATTTCACGATGTTCAGTAGATATATCATTATGTTCAGTAGATATATCATTATGTTCAGTAGATATATCATTATGTTCAGTAAATATTTCATTATGTTCAGTAGATACGCCATTATGTTCAGTGGTTATATCATTATGTGCTTTTTCATTATATGATGGCGGTCGACCTTTCCGAATTGTGCCGAATATCAACGAATCCGGACATATTTTTTCGGATTTTTTTCGCTTTTCACCGATTCAAAATGTCGTCTGCTTCTATCAAGCGTGCTCTCGAGCAGCTTTATTTAACAAATATCTACCAAAGGTTTGTTGAAGAAAAAAATTGAAGATGATATGTTCCACCACCTTAATGACTCTGATTTGGTAAGGTTGGGAGTGGAAACAATTGGTGACCGTCTTCGGTTGAAAGACGCCATGAGAAGATCAACACTGACAACAGGCTCTGCATTGACATCAATGAGTTACACGGGTAACACTACCTCGTCCGCAAAAGTTCCTCAACAAAAGGTTAGGATGTTTCACTTGGTAATTTTGCATGATATTTTTTTGTAATTAAAAAACAGTGATATAATAGTGAATTTGATGACTGTGATCACGAATCGGTAGAAGTAGAAGTAGAACAGAAAAAAACAAACAAAACAAAACTCAGAAATAAAGTTGTCCTTTCGTCAGTTTCGAATTGGAAACCCAATTTGTACGCTGAATCAAATATCAACTTCCTTGTATTTTAGTTAAAAAGATACTTTCCTTTTAAAAAATATTCATGTGCAACAGTTTTTTAAAAAATTCTAATTGAAAAACCCGGAAAAATTGGTTTCTCTGTAGCCGATATCTTTCATAGTCGTTTGTGTACTTCCTATAAAATTCGGACGTCTACCAGAAGAAGAAATCGACAAACTTTGGCTGTCGTTGGGACACAGAGTTTATCAGCTATGGGAAAACTGCTTGTTTTATCTTATTATGTAGAATTTGACTGCTGTGCCAAAAAATTGACATTTTTGTCAACTGTTCCGTTCTGGTATACATTCATTCCAGGACCGCCCTATTTCGTAATAAAACGTAGAGAGGAAAATTAAAGCATGTTAATCTGTTAGTGTGAGCATTACCTTCCTCAGTTCCCTTGAAAAGGGAGGCCCAAGGATCCAATGAGGGAAATTCGGTGACATGGAGAACGCTTATATAGGGTCATGGGCGTGTGTTCAATCTTTGTATATACAGGTACATTTATGTAGTTGCATGGATTATATTTGCCTTTGTACATAAAGGTGAGTTGCCCTCGTAGGCTATCAGAGCAGGGCAGGGGACTTTCGACATAGAAAACCTACAGCAATCCTTGACAGGAATGCCCAGATCACCTTCTTACAATGTACATGTACCTCATTTTATTGAGGGTGCCGGCAAAAGAGGAATCTACAGCATACATACAACGGCAGTAGAATACCGAAGGAACATAGCACAAAATTACACAAATCAAAGTCCAGAGACAAGGCAAAAGCAAGAACACCAAAAGACGGAAGACCAAAGACACCACATGACCACAAAACACACAAACATTACATATACAACACAAAAAACTAAAGCACTAACAGTGTGAACTCTCATAAAACAAGAGTGACATCAGGTGCTCCGGAAGGGTAAGCATGTCCTGTTCTGTGAAAACCCGTCACACTGTCAATGGGTCAATCCAGGGTAAAGTCAAAACCGGTAATGTCAAATCCGGGAAGACGCCAATCTAGCTGAAAATGTCAATTTTTATTTGTGACAATGACATTTCATATCTATCTATGATGTCGTGGTGACGGCCATAGAATTTCTGAAGAGACGAAAGTAACAAAGGCTGAACATATCCCTGACTCAGCAGCTTTTGTGACAGTGCTTTTATGCTTTCCACAAAGTCACTGTATGTACATATATGCATACCAATGCCTTCCAGTCCAGGGTAAACATTGACACAGTGGGTAATGCAGTAAAAATTAAAATACATACAGTGCAGCCAGAGACTTACCATGATGAATCAATGTGATAGACATGATAGACGTGTAGCAGGAACAATTCTGCTTGTGATTCGAGATGTGGAACAAGACAAGTCCCAAAACTAACAAACCAAACACCAAGTAATAAACTCATTATCAAATACATTACTCAAGACAGACGACGGACGCAAAGTAAGGCTTTGTTGCTCAATTAATTGCTTCAATCTAAATAAGTAATTCGTCAAGATTAAATACTTTATTATACCACAAAATATAACATCGATGAAATTGTCAGACAACTTAATCTATCCCCTGTAGATAATGGAGTTATCTTTCATAGGATTTGAGGAGTAGGCATGCGGCGTAGTGCACTAACTTTGTGTGGTGATCTGTTGACCACATTAAGTTGGGAAATCCACTTTCCCTGAAGTAATGTTCTATCTATATGGGAGTTTTTAACGTCCTACACAACAACCTAATGCTCTAAGTCCGACAGAAAGAAGTAATGTTAAACTGTTACCAAAGAAATAAGTATCAAAAATATATTTACTTAGCATAAGATTTATCCAAAATTTATAATTTCAATTAAATAATTTACATATCAAAAATATAAAAAGATGTAATTTGAACAATAAATATATATCAAACTGTAAATGTTTCCATAATATGAAAGACAGTTTCGTTAAATAAATGATTTATAATTCAGATTTGAAATTTGAAGATTATATTAAGGGAAATAATTATTAATTTGTCCTATTCTGCCACAGACTATTACTCTAAATTTTTAAAGGAATATATTTTTTTCCCAATTGATCTATCAGCATGATTTCTTTTGCATTTAAAGTGGTTAAATGCATCACTTTAAAAACAGAAGAAAACATGTTAATAGATTATTCAGAAGGAAAATATACACATTTCACTAACCAGAGTGATATGTCTATCACAGTGATTTATCATGGTAAGTCTCTCGCTGTACCAGTGTTCCTGCTAGCCCTTTTTAGAATGGCGCTGCACCCTTGGTGCCCTTTGCAGCGCCCTTGATGCCCTTTGCAGCACCCTTCTGTCCTTCATCTTTGCCGATGACGCCCATATGTCTTTATTTCAAAATCGTATAAAATATTCCAAAACATCTCAGTAAAATCTCGAATTACAAAGGTAAAGCCACACGTCCAGGCTAAGTTCGATACGTCCAACTACCCCGCGAGCATCCCTCCGGCATCCCCACCGGTGTGAACAAGAAGATCCTCGGGGTATTCAAGGACGAGTGCGGCGGCAAGGCAATGACCGACTTCGTGGGGCTCCGGACGAAGCTATACGCCTTCAAGATGGGTGACGGACAGGCCACCAAGAAGGCAAAGGAAGTCACCAAGAGCGTCATCAAGCGCAGCATCGCCTTCGAGGACTACAAGCGATGCCTCGACACCCAGCAAGAGATCCACCGTCCGATGAATATCATCCGGAGCCATCTCCATCAGATCTACGCCGAGGAGATCAACCAGATCGCTCTCTCCGCCAAAGATGATAAGCGCCACATCCTCCCCGACGGCATCAGCACCCTTGCCCACCGACTCTATCGAATAACTCACGGCTGAGGATGCCCATCCAACACTTAGCAAGCTCTGACGGGTGCGGATGCCCATCCCTCCTTATCAGCACTTGGCGTGTCTAGATAAATGAGCAGCATATGCGTGCACGGTATCCTCCTCCCCCATAAGCCCCTCTCGAATGTAGAGCTCGACGAAGCCGCCTCTGTCCTAGGAATTTCCCGCTTCAGAGGAGTATTCATGCGAGATGCCTTACCGCCCAACCCCAACCCCGTCGAATGTGGCATCCTCAATCACGATCTCGATGGCCCCGGCACGCACTGGACGTGCTGGCATAAGCGCCTAGGGCTCAAAGTCTACTTCGACTCTTACGGCCGACTAACGCCTCATGAGATGGTTGACTATCTGCGGCCGGAGATCCGATACAATACCGATGAGCTGCAGCGGCGCGGAGACGTGGTATGCGGACACTTTTGCTTGCATGTGCTGAAGCTGCTGGCGGACGGCTGGGCCTTCGACGACGTAGTATTCTCGCTGTAAATAAATGGACAAATTTGGATCAAGTAGACGGGCACCGTCTCGCTTCATGCTCCAACATCTCGATATGAATGACTATCGCATCACTGGGCTGGGAGGACCCAAGGATGATTCAGATGCCGTGACGAAGCAGTGGGTGGACGATCAGCTGAAAGGCCTTTTGAAAGACTTTGAAGAGCTGCAGTCGGAGTATAATCAACTGAAGATGGAAGGGAAAAGGACGACCATGGAAATAAATGATTCGATCAAGGCAGCCGTGCGAGATAAGGTCGATAGGATGGAGTGCGTCTCAACCAACGGCGGTAAGATGAGCATCGACCTTGATATGATATGTAGGGCCACGCATCCGTAATCTGTCAGAGGGGGCTCATGCAGACGAACCAGTCACCAAGGGATGGTATGCTAAGAATTGGCAAGAGCTGGCAACGAAGATGCAAGCCAGGATGAATGTTCTGGAAGAGAAGGTCCGCAAGAGATCCAAAAGGGATCTTGAGCCTCCCAAGATAATAGTCGATGGCTTCGTTCCCCTCCCCTAATCCCACATAGCCTTTCTGGTCTCTCTCTCGAGGGACCGGAAAGATGGTAGCCTATTGCAGATCGGATTGCTTGGTCCATGAGTTGAAGGTCTTGGGGTAGCCTTTCCACTTGACGTAGGCCTCCTTCACGCCGCCACGCTGACAAACTCTGTGTTTCAACGACAGCCAAAGTTTGTCGATTTCTTCTGTTAGACGTCCGAATTTTATAAGAAGAACACAAATGATTATAAAAGATATCGGCTACGGTGAAACCCCAATTTTTCCGGGTTTTTCAATTAGAATTTTTTTAAAAACTGTTGAACATGAATATTTTTTATAAGAAAAGTATCTTTTTAACTAAAATACAAGGAAGTTGATATTTGATTCAGCGTAAAAGTTGGGTTTCCAATACGAAACTGACGAAAGGACAACTTTATTTCTGAGTGTGGCAGGGTTGCTTTTTAGTATAAAAAAAATATTATCTCCCCTTTAAAATCTGTGTTTGGGAAAATGCAATTTCATTTCATGTGTTTCAATATCAGAATATGAATTAAACTTATTTTGTGGTTGTATTAAATTAACTGGTTTGAATTTTAATCTTATTTTTGTATATATTGTTGAAAATGGTTAAATTTGTGTAATTTTAAACTTGAGTTCATACTCAATGAACCTTAATTTATTTTTAGTACAAGTCTCTGATTGAACTTCAGTTGATTGTCGTTTATGCCATGTTTTTTAGGTATAATACGTCCAAGCGGAGCAAATATAGCTCCTATCCCAGTCGTATAGTTTTAATTCCAATCATATAGGAAAGCTTGTTAATGATACAAATAAAAGTTCCTTTTCCATTTTATTATGAGAAGTTAATTTATAGTTTGGAGAAGTTTTCTTTTTGGAATTTTGATTTTAAATTCCTTATTTTCAGTACGTTTTGTTAACTTTTATTTTTGATCTTTTAAACTTTTTGTAAATAACTGAATCCATAGTAAGTCAATCATCATGTAGGAAGAGTATTATAAAGATATTTTGACATGTTCTTGGGGACATTGATATTTCAATTTTGCCAGTATCGCCCTCCGCCTGCTACATATTAATAGAATTTTTGTCATAAAACTTTATTCATTTTTCTAACACTTTACAACACATTTGCATTTACACTTGTTTATATATTTGTTAATTAAATCTATAAAACTTATCAAATAGTTGTGTCTTACTGCTAACTACTTATATGACTCAGAGCGCAGTGGTACGAACTCGTCTGATGAGCCAGGATAAATAGACTCTATTTGCCTCACTGAGCAGTTCGTCTTTCCATTGAGATATTGAGCTATTTGGACTCACTTGCCTCACTAGGCAGATCGTCGTTAGTTTGAATTTCATAAAAGGTTTGAGCCAAATAGACTACTAAGCCTCACTTAGTGAACGTTGTACAATTTTGTGGTTTCTTTGAAGGTTTTGGTGGCTAAATCAGACATTTCAGTAAACTCGAGGGAACGGTGACACACAGACACCGGACCCTCCTGTTACATGAGTTTTGTTTTGTTTGTGTTTTTCTGTTCTACTTCTACTTCTACCGGTTCGTGATCACAGTCATCAAATTCACTTTTATATCACTGTTTTTTAATTACAAAAAAAAATATCATGCAAAATTACCAAGTAAAACATCCTAACCTTCTGTTGAGGAACTTGTTGCGGATGAGGTAGTGCTACCGGTGTAACTCGTTGATGTCAATGCAGAGCCTGTTGTCAGTGTTGATCTTCTCATGGCGTCTTTCAACCGAAGACGGTCACCAATTGTTTCCACTCCCAACCTTACCAAATCAGAGTCATTTAGGTGGTGGAACATATCATCTTCAATTTTTTCTTCAACAAACCTTTGGTAGATATTTGTTAAATCAAGCTGCTCGACAGCACGCTTGATAGAAGCAGACGACATTTTGAATCGGTGAAAAGCGAAAAAAATCCGAAAAAATATGTCCGGATTCGTTGATATTCGGCACAATTCGGAAAGGTCGACCGCCATCATATAATGAAAAAGCACATAATGAAATAACCACTGAACATAATGGCGTATCTACTGAACATAATGAAATATCTACTGAACATAATGTTATATCTACTGAACATCGTGAAATATCTACTGAGCATAATGAATGGTATATCTACTGAATATAATGAAATATCTACTGAACATAATGAAATATCTACTGAACAAAATGAAATATCTACAGAACATAATGGTATATCTACTGAACATAATGATATATCTACTGAACATAATGAAATATCTACTGCACATAATGATATATCTACTAAACATATTGAAATATCTACTGAACATAATGGTGTCCCTACTGAACATAATGAAATATCTACTAAACATAATGGTGTCCCTACTGAACATAATGTAAAAACCATTCAATATAAAGAAAGAAGTACTGAACATAAAGAGTAGGCTACTGGATATATTAAATTTTCCACCACTGCAGACAGCTATGGCGTTCCATAAAAAACGATGGCTGATATAACCCTAGAACTAATATTGCATGTCCCACATATCCAGCAAATGGAGTCCATATCAAATTGTTTCTGCTTATGTGTATGCAATTTTGTAAACAGAGCAAAATTACTTTCCAAAAAACTACTTCACAATGTAGTGTTTCACCAGTCTACCTTATAAAGGCCGGAAGATTGACAACGTATTATAAGCAATTTCACAGAACTCAGGACTTTCACTTTTTTGCATCTTACTGAGCCCAACGTGTGCATTTAAGCATGGTATCAAAACAAAAGATTTAGTCTGTATCGCTCATCTGACAAAATGCTTCCAAGCCATTAAATAAGTTTGTTTCAACGGCTTCACATGGCAATAAATATTACCCTTTTTCCATGCAACATACTCTAATTTATATTAATTGTTCAAATTTTATTATAACTAAAAAATGCGTTCTGTCCAAGTTTGTGTTCAGGTGGCAAAAGATTGTGTAAACATACCTTCAACATATCAATGGCAGATTCAACGGGTGGGCTTGGCGTATTAAATAGTCCCTGTTTACCTTAAAAAAATACTTGTGGAAATTCTGTATTAAACTTCCCGTATGCCCATAATTTTAACACTTCTTTACCAATTGTACGTAAAAAATGACTATTTATAGGATTTCTAATAAAAATTTCAGCTCTCCCCGCTCGACAGTTTTCGCATCATTTTCGGGGTTTACGTCCCATTCCCAAAATCATTGATATGCATTGCATTGTCGATCTGCACTTGGGGTCACAATGCATTAAGGTCGGATATGTAAATGCTTTGAGTTAACCATAAGTAGATTGAAGCAAAATCAAATCTATACCTGTGAGTCGAAGTATTCGGAACATGCTTTATTTGTCGTTAGAAGTTGTTTGTTCGATTCCGGAGTCTGATTCGAATATGAACCGGAATGGTTTAGTAGTGTAATGTGTCAGCTGAATAACACTTTTATGTCCGCTAAAACTGATAAAATCATACTTAGAACAACTAGGATTCTTTCATAGATTCGATATTGTACATCGTTCCTACAATTTCTATCTGATATATGACATCCTTAGGAAGACTGACACATGGTTGCTTTTTCAATATGCACGTCATACATGTAGTATAATATACGGTGGCCACAGTTTAACTTTAAATACTAAAACAACTTCTTTCCGGAAGTTTTATTTCAAATTTGTGTTTTAATTGTCGTGGCCTTGCTCTTTCAACAGCATTTAGAATTTCCCCGTGCCTCATGTTCGTATACATACTTGTGATGTCAAATGACCCCATAATAATATTATCAGGAAGAATGAGGTTTTCGATTTTATTGATGAATGATGTGGGAAATTCTAAATGCTGTTGAAAGAGCATGGCCACGACTATTAAAACACAAATTTGAAATAAAACTTCCGGAAAGAAGTTGTTTCTTGAAGTTTACTTACATAATTCTACAGAATAACGAATTTGAATTTAATGGTAGGATATTTAGACAAAAGGTTGGGGTTCCAATGGGAGCCCCAATATCTCCGAGTCTTACACACTTAAGGATGTTTGAAATCATTAGTGAAGTCCTTCAACAATACATGTACCGGGAGAAAATTATTTTACTTTCAATATACAGAGATGATGGCTTATTGTCTTTAAGGGTTCTGAACATGAACTTCTACAATTCTTTGAAATCTCTAATAGTGTCCACACATTACTTAAATTCACATATGAAATATCTCAACAAAGTTTAGAATTTTTAGATGTTACTGTTTTTAAAGGAGAACGGTTTCATAACGAGGGAATTCTAGATCTTAAATTATACCGTAAACCAACAGAAAACTTTCAGTATTTATGTAGATCATCAGCTCATCCGTCAGCAGTTTTCAAAGGCTTTATACTAGGAGAAATTACAAGATTTATTAGACTGACTAATAATATAGCAGATCTGAAAAAACAAGTAGAAATATTTATAGAAAATCTTATCAAACGCGGTTACAAACGTTCTGAAATTGATCCCATTATTAGAGAAAAACTTAAAACGCCAAGAGGAAGAACACTCCCATATAAAATTCATAATCAATCTCGAACTAAAATCCAATTAGTATTTACAACAAAATACAATCCGGCATTGCAACAACTTAGAAGGGCCCTTAACAAACATTGGAACCTTAATACAAATGATGAAGAGGCCAGTGCTATCTTTAGTAGACCGCCAATACTTGCATATAAAAGACATAAAAATTTAAAAGATTACTTAACTTCAGCAATACTTAAGTGAAAACCGGTAAATTATTTGAAAAAAACATAAACAGATATTCTTATTGGATTGGGACCACCGGTGTCGTGCCCCTTCAAATATAGATGCGGTTACCAAATCTTGGTCATAAAAGGCTTGGGGTACCTGATGAAGGATTAGCCTGGGTTACTTTACCCTTTACAAACTGCATATCATTCATGTAGGACAACCTATTATTGTAACGTAAACCGAAACACCGGAGTCAACAAAATTTCAATTAAAAACATGTAATATCAAAATAAAATTATGTACTGACTAATTGATAAAATAAAAGGAGATAATGAAAATAATATGAATATTTATGCAACTGTAAATTAATCTTAGAAATAATATCTTTAGATTTTGCAAATTAAGACCTTAGTGAGCTGTGTCAAGTCTGCTTGGATTGGTAGTGGACACGTTTTATTTGAATATCTGTAACAAAGAATATCACTATATTCTAAACATGGCGAACAGAAGGTTTAAGAAAAGAGATAGGAAAAGAAAAGAGAAAAAAAAAATAAAAATAAAACAGCAAATAATAAAAAGAGAAAAATCCGCAATATCTTT
>MJUU01025065.1:8656-21139 GCA_002080025.1 Modiolus philippinarum
GTACTGCTGAACGCAGGAGGGCCCTGCAATAGGCAGTCACTTCCTTTGTACCAAATTATCAAAATTTGTTTAATGAAAGTATTTTAAAATCAAAAGTTAAAAAGTATCGGCAAATAGGATGTAGTGGCACAGCAAACCAGAAAATAGCTTACACGATACAACTCATCATCATGAAGCTTTAAACTAAATATGAAATCATTCCCACCTGTAGAAGCCAAGAAAACTTTGACGAAAAATTTTCATCCATAGAGTGGTATAATAAAAAGTTAAAGTATCGGCAAACAGGAAGTAGTGGCACACCAAACCTGAAAATTGCTTACATGGTACAACTCAGCATAATAAAGCTTCAGACCAAATATGAAATCATTCCCACATGTAGAAGCCAAGAAAAATTTGACGAAAAATTCTCATCCATAGAGTGGTATAATAAAATGTTAAAGTATCGGCAAACAGGAAGTAGTGGCACGGCAAACCTGAAAATTGCTTACACGGTACGACTCATCATCATAAAGCTTCAGACCAAATATGAAAACATTCCCATGTGTAAAAGCCCAGAAAACTTCGACCAAAAAACTTGTTGACAGACAGACGGACAAAGTGAGGCACCCGCATCTTGATGCGGGCCATAATAATCAAGATGTGAGAAGTAAAACTGCTGAACTTATAGTTCTTACTCATTGCTGAAGACTAAGCAATAACCTGTTTTGTATTTCATTTGATATTGTTTTTATCTCACTGAAACATGGATGATTGTATTGACAGACTTCCGGCTGTTCCAGCAAAACATACATGGGACAGGGGGAAGGCACTTAAAAATTGTCATGACCACCCATAGATGCAAAAAAGGATTTTTTCTATTTGCTCATGAATTCTGACTTGAATAATAACACCCATCCATAGCAGCAATTTGAAAGTGCCTTCCCCCGTCCAATGTATGTTTTTCTGGAACAGCCCTTAGCAGAAGTAGTCAACCAGAAGCCAAATACTGCAATGTAATAAATGAATCGTAGTGGACAAATCTGGACTATCATACTATCAATAGTGCAAATCTGCTAAAAACCTAAAGAAAATCATTCCTGCTAAAAATAACTTACATCTAAAATTTTTGGTAGTTTTTTAGTTTGGCTTTCAAATGCTGACATTTTTACACCTCTTTTCACAAGATTTATATAAACTGAAGTGAAAAGTCAAGAATATTGATTCAAACCCTCATATGCAGAACTAATAACTGCCAATTTATGGATTTGTTTTATATTACCAATAATAGGTCATTTCCATGCTTGAATGGGAACATTAACTGACACAACAGGAAATACTTTGTTTTGTCCCTAAAACCTACATCGCTTTGAGGACTTTCAATACATGTATCTGAATTGAAAATTCACCAATTTGAATATCATTCTGATGTTACACTCCACCTTAGCAGTTTTTTACATAGATTTGTATAGTAGTTTCTAATGCCTTGTGTCTTTATAAAATTGTCTACTTCCATTAATATCAATTGTATTTACATGTATCTGCACAAATGAAGCCAAAAAATTGCAAAAATGATAGGCAGATATTAAATTCATTGCAATTCTGGCACTCTGTTACCAATCTGGAATTAAATAAATACAATTAAACTTCTAAACAAGAGGCTCTCAAGAGCCTGTATCGCTCATCTGGCCTTTGATTAACATAGACATTTTATGTTAAAGAGCCCTTATATATAATTAAACTATAAATCCAATATCCCTAATTAGTTAAAGGGGAGAAGACCTCTGTTAGTTTAACATTGGAACCCATGGGAAACACTAAGTTCCCCGCTGGCTGCCATGTTGGATATCGTGCTGACCTGAGAAACACCTTTTTGCAAGGGACCACTCAATGACTATTGCGGCCAAGTTTTGTTCCAATTGGCTCAGTGCATTCAGAGGAGAAGACCTTTGAATGTATTTTCCCATAGGGTCCAATGTTAAAACTATGTTCCCCACTGGCGGCCATGTTGGATATAGTGCGATCCTGAAAAACACCTTTTTGCAAAGGACCACCTAACGACTATTGTGGCCATGTTTGGTTCCAATTGGCCCAGTAGTTTCAGAAAAGAAGATCTTTGAATGTGTTTTCCCACAGGGTCCAATGTTAAAACTGTGTCCCCTCTGACAGCCATGTTGATTGTAGCGCAATCCTGAAAAACACCTTTTTTGTAAGGGACAACCCAAAGACTATTGTGGCCAAGTTTGGTACTATTTGGCTCAGTAGTTTCAGAGAAGAAGATCTTTGAAAATGTTTTCCCATAGGGTCCAATGTTAAAACTATGTTTCCCGCTGGCGGCCATCTTGGAATTCGTGCAGACCTTAAAAACACTTTTTTGTAAGGGATCACCCAAGGACTATTGTGGCCAAGTTTGGTTCCAATTGGCTCAGTGCATTCAGAGGAGAATATCTTTGAATGTGTTTTCCCTTAGGGTCCAATGTTAAAACTATGTCCCCTGCTGGCGGCCATGTTGAATGTAGTGCGATCCTGAAAAACACCTTTTTTGTAAGGGACCACCCAAAAACTATTGTGGCCAAGTTTGGTACCAATTGGCTCAGTAGTTTCAGAGAAGAAGATCTTTGAAAATGTTTTCCCATAGGGTCCAATGATAAAACTATGTTTCTCGCTGGTGGCCATCTTGGAATTCGTGCAGACCTTAAAAACACTTTTTTGTAAGGGATCACCCAAGGACGATTGTGGCCAAGTTTAGTTCCAATTGGCCCAGTAATTACAGAGGAGAAGATCTTTGAATGTGTTTTCCCATAGGGTCCAATGTTAAAACTATGTCCCCCGCTGGCGGCCATGTTGAATGTAGTGTGATCCTGAAAAACACCTTTTTTGTAAGGGACCACCCAAAAACTATTGTGGCCAAGTTTGGTACCAATTGGCTCAGTAGTTTCAGAGAAGAAGATCTTTGAAACTGTTTTCCCATAGGGTCCAATGTTAAAACTATGTTTCCCGCTGGCGGCCATCTTGGAAATCGGGCGGACCTAAAAAAAACACCTTTTGTGGCCAAGTATGGTTCCAACTGGCCCAGTAGTTTCAGAGAAAAAGAATTTGAAACGTTTTTTTCCATAGGGTCCAATGTTTAAATTTTGGTCCCAGCTGGCGGCCATCTTGGATGATGTACAGACCTGAGTGACACAATTTTTAAAGGGGACCACCCAAGGACTATTGTGGTTAAGTTTGGTTTCAATTGGCCCAGTGGTTTCAGAGGAGAAGATCTTTGAATGAAAAGTTTACGGACGGACGGACGACGGAAGCAAAGTGATTGCAAAAGCTCACCCTGGCATAGCCAGGTGAGCTAATAACAAACCTGTTCAAATTTAAATATATGTTGATTGAAGTAATACTGAAGGTGTTCATTGGCATAGTTTATACAGAACTGTTCAAAACTATTTTTGTTGAAATCCTCGAATCCAAATATGTCCAAAACTCCTATAGAATTACCCTGAAATGACAACAAAAAAATCATAATATAAATTTTTTAAACTTTATCTCATATATTCTCACACCAAATATATCTATACCATGTTTCTAAGTCAGTTTTCATATACATTTAAATACCTGCATGTTTAGTACTTCCATTGAGTTATCCTGTAAATTTCAAATCACTAAAATATTTATTGCTATTATATATAGGTATTTATTTGTAAGCTATAAACAGTTGACAAAACTTAACTGAAATACACAAATTAACACAATTTTACAAATCTTCCTCATACAGTTTTTGTATAATTAGAAATCAGATGAAATTTTTCGCGGAAAAAAAAATTAAACTGTTAAAATAATGACAGGAAATTAGCACATTTAATATTTCAATTATTAAACTATAAATCCCTAATAATGATGTAGCTGTTTGGACCACTCCTAACAACATGAATTTTTTTTATGTGATTTATTACTAAAATCTGTTCAGAGTACATGCTCTTTGTTTTTCATTTCTTGTCAAAATTTATATGATTTTACCCTGTCTGTAAGGTTTAATAGGTTTCTTTTTAAATAAACAATTTGAAACTAATTTGTAAATTTAATAATCTCTCAAATAAATAAAAAAAGCAAATCAATAAGGTTTTAAAGAAGCACTAAATGAAATTGACAAAAGCATCACAGATGCAAGAGCCAAGATGAATGCAGATTTGTGTCATGTAGAATCAGCTGAGAGTCAGCAATAAGATTCTTTCAGCTATTGTAATTGCATTATTGCTGAGTTTGTTCTAATTATCAAATGACCAGGTTAACTGTAAAGCATCCTAATATTATAGTTTCTAGGTAGATTAAAAAAGATTCTGATTTCCCAGATTTTTGTATTTGAGTTGTTGAGAATGACTGGGCTAACTATTCCGTATTAGTTTGCAATTTTCAATCAAATATTTTTGAAATTAAGTTTTTTGAGATCAAAACAATAATGAAGCTGATTATGTTTTTTTCTGAAAAAAAAAATCTGGTTGTTTTCTTCATTAACACAAAGTGCCAGTATTTACTTTAACCCATTTCAGACGAAACAAATTTAAGTCCACATTTTGTCAACAGGATGATTTTGTCCAACAGGACTGAGAATAGAATGTCCCACACAACTGTACTTGTAGTAGCTACATACCAAGTTTGAAATCAATTCCTCCAAATGTGACAGACATTATTTGTTGACAAATGGATACTGGATAGACACACATGGAAATTGCAGTAAGCCCTTATCTCTCCTTCAAGTGGGAGTATTGATATGTTAGAGAATTTTGTATTTATTAAAAGTAATTCAGGGTAATAGACTTGAGGGATATGACAAGAGATGTTGTTTTGGGTATATAAGTAGACTTTGAATTCTTGAACAGATGGTATACAATGTTAAACAGTATATATAAAAGAAATGAAACTACAAATATTTCTGGATTCATTTCTTATGGGATAAAGTTGAAGAAATACTCAAAGTAAAGTTTATGCATGTATATGAATAGTTTTCAAAATAGTTATTGCTACCATGTGAAACTTCTCCAAATAGTTTTGAACAGTATCTCATGTCAAATCATGGTTAACATCGCTATACCCAACAAAAAATGAGGTATCAAAATTATTCCCATCTTTTCATCAATGCCGAATATATAAAATAAAGACATAACTTATAAACCACTATTGAATTCAAGGCATTTTAGGGCCATAAAAACCAACATCATAATTTGAACTCTAGTGTCTATAGATCTGTTATGACCAGACCTACCTGTAAAACAATTGATAGATATACAAACTTCTGTCAAATAATTAGTACATACTGTATTTGTACACGTCCTCATGCAGGGAAAAAAAAAGTTACAAAAACTTAAATCTACCAAATAATAATTCCTATCAACATGTTACTTTATAAGTCCGGTAAAAAAAATAAAATCAATATGCAGGGTAAACAACAAATCATGCTGAATCACAAATTATAGATGGTAACTTCATGAGGTTGCTCAAAAAGCCTTTCTGTAAAAAGCCTAATATGTGAATTTGAAAAATCCCTGAAAATTAAATTTTGATGTTGTGTACAGAGAGTACAAAGGGTAAAAGTAAAGTAACTGCATAAATCCAAATTATAAAACATTTGTTCATCTCACCAAGTGTGTAATTCTATTGCCTTGGAAAAACCTTGTTACAGTATCAACAAAAATATTGTTTTAAATAAAAAATTCTAGAAATGTCAATAATCGTAAAGTGCCCAGACCAAAAACTCAAGAAATACTTTCAAAAACAAATTTTTCTCAAAAATATGTTGAAATCAATCAAAACTTTTGAGTTTGTATCTAAACTCAAAAAACACAGCAGATTTAGTCTGAAAATTTGCCAATGTTACAAATGCTAAAATTATCTCCCTTAAACACATGCCTGTTAACACATGGTTACAAAACAAAGAAAATCATAAAAAAATATCATTAAAAAATGATATGTATTGTTACAAGGCCTGCTTAATACTCACATTACCACCCTGAAAAATTATAAATCTTAATGTACTATGACAATTTTATTATGATGCAAGGTACAACATTGAGCGAATAATTTTAGTTAATTAGGAAAATTTAACATTGGAAATGGTAATTTTCTGTGAATCTGTTCAACTCATTGAGGTTTCAATAAATAAATATATCATAACCATGATGATAATGTAATTTTAATCAAATTACATTACATAACATAATAACAGGTTTCTTACATGAGCCTATACTTAAAATAAAGGATGTCATAAAGAGTGAGAGTAACTCCATCCTTTCTTGAATGGAGTGCAGAGAAATAAAGAAATAAACACACAAATGGAAGATATCTTAACCTTCAGTTATGGCCAAATACAAGAACCTATGTATTATATAAAAGACAACATTTACTGACTGAGTTCAGTTTCATCATTTTATGTGCAAGCATATCAAATACTGCAAACTTCAGGGCTAGTGTTTTTTTAGACACCTAGAAATGTGTCATTAGCATTGTATCACTTATATTTTCTTACATATAAAATATCCAAGAGAGAACGCATGTGCCTTGTAGAATTTAATTAATTAAGTTCAGTCATATCAAGTGAAAAATTAAAGCATACCAAATGTTCACTGTGATGTCTCTTGGCTAATAATGCTTGATTCACTTTCAATACAATCCAGTCAAACAGGGAACCATACAAACACTTGGCCATGGCATCTCTTGTAGCTATTGCCTGTAAACAAAATTATATTGAATGGATAATTGTAGAATGAACTGATAATGCTAAAATGAAATGCATTGCTTTTCTTTTTTAATATATATAAATATATAGTTATGGTGTTGGTTTCAGAAGAAAATGAATATCTGGATAGAATATTAAGTTTTCAAAATTGACAAAGGCAAAATCCATCAAACTTATTAGGCTAAGATTCAAAACAACATAATATATTTTGTATATACAATTAAACAGCACGGACAACAACCAGAGGATCCCAGGAGCCTGTATCGCTCACCTGGCTTTCAGTTGCCACAATCAAGCTAACATTGTAAGTTATACAGTTTAACTTCAGTCCCTTAAACTTTGGAAGTTGGAACACTACCAATCCAGTTTTGAAGTCCCGTCATCAATATCTATTTGGAAACCAAATTTCATTGAAATCTGACAGACAATGTTGAGTTTTCCCACCTTTTATGGTGGTCATTTTGATAATGGCAGTCAACGAACAATTTTCCACACCGGTTTGGAATTCGCAACATCAATATCCACTTGGATAGCAAATTTCATTGAAATTGGACAATGTTCAATTTTCCCACCTTTTTTGGCAGCCATTGTGAAAATGGCTGTAATCGAACAAATTTTAACATCAGTATTGAAGGTGCGACACCAACTATTTGGGAACCAAGTTTCATTGAAATCAGACAATGTTGAATTTTCCTGCCTTTTTTGGTGGCCATTTTGAAAATGGCAGTCAACAACAATTTTCAACACCGGTTTTGAATTCACAACATCAATATCTATTCTGAAACAAACTAACATTGAAATCGGACAAGGTTGAATTTTCCCGCCTTTTTTGGTGGCCATTTTGAAAATGGCAGTAAACGAACACTTTTCAACAACGGTTTTGAAGTTGCAACATCAATATCTATTTGGAAACCAACTTTCATTGAAATCGGACAATGTTGAATTTCTCCCGCTTTTTTGGTGGCCATTTTGAAAATGGCAGTCAACGAACACTTTTCAACACCAGTTTTGAAATCGCAACATCAATATCTATTTGGAAACCAACATTCATTGAAATCGGACAATGTTGAATTTCCCGTCTTTTTTGGCGGCCATTTTTAAAATGGCGGTCAACAAACAACTTGAAGTTGCAACATTAATTCCTATTTGGAAACCAAATTTCATTGAAATCGGACAATGTTGAATTTTCCCGCCTCTTTTGGCGGTCATTTTGAAAATGGCGGTCAATGAACACTTTTCAACACCGGTTTTGAAGTCGCTACATCAACATCTATTTGGAAACCAAATTTCATTAAAATCGAACAATGTTGAATTTTCCCCGCCTTTTATGGCGGCCATTTTGAAAATGGTGGTCAACAAACAATTTTAAACACCAGTTTTGAAATCCACACAGCATGGCAAACATTTTATCAATTTACACGTATCCTTCATTATCCCCCCGCTTAGCGAAAGCGGGGGGGGATTATGTAATGCAGTCCGTCCGTATGTACGTACGTTCGTACGTACGTACGTACATGCGTTTGTAATGCTCCCCCGATAGTTCTGGAACTATAAGAGATACAAATTTGAAACTGGGCACCATACTAGAGTATGATCAGAAGTAGCGCACTGTGGATTCGGGATTTAGGTCCAACGCCCTAGGGGCAAATTATGGGTGAAAACGAATTTTCGCGATATCCAATAATTGAAGAAATTTCGAGGGCCATTTGGGCTAGAAAGTTGAAACTCGGATATGGACTCACATATTATGTAGCAACTTCACAGAGGGTGTCGGAACTTTGGTATGACCCCTCAGGGCATGGCCTCTAGGGGGTCCAAAAAACGAAAAAATGGATTCCCCTGGAACTCCTCTTACACCTTAAATCGCAGAAACTTTGTAGTAACACTATAAAAGTTGTCTGTGCCGAAGGTTTCGGAATTTTGAAATTTGCCCTCAGGGCGGAAAAATGAGCGAAAATGTATTTCGAGATATCCAGTAATGAGCGAAATCTTCTGAAGTATTCATGTTTGGAAGCTGAAACTTTATACGCAAGTTTGATTATATGCATCTCATTTACTGATAATAGCGGACTTTTGGTATGACCCCTGGGGGCATGCCCTTAAGGGGCTAAAAAATGTTAAACAATTAGTACTCATCAGAACGACTGGAACTCTATGTATAATTTCGATTTTGTGTTTTAAATTTTCATGAGGAATTATTGGAATTGCTCTTTGAATACGTTCTAAGCTTATTGAATTTAGACCCCGGTGCCAAATTTGGTAAATGTCCTGAAAATGTCAAAGACTAATAATTTTTGAAATTTCAACATGAAGATTTATAATTAAGCAATATTTTAATGTCATCAGCTAGTATGAACACTAGGATTCCAAAAATATGATTCTAATTTTGGTAAATTTCCTGAAACTCTCAAAGGCCAATTATTTTTTGGGATTCTACCTAGCAACCATATCTCTTTCAATTCCTTACAGTAAAAATAATGATTTTCAACAGCCAGGTTGCAAAAATCTTTGGTTCTAATTTTGGTAAAGTTCCTGAAACTCTCAAAGACCCATTATTTTTTGAAATTCTACCTAGCAACCATATCTTTTTGGTGTTTTACAGTTACGATGATTAATTTAGTTTCAAAAACACTTGTCTTTTTTTACAAGGGGAGGGGGTCCAAAAAAGGGTAGCGGGGGGATCGCAATCTTTGATTGGCTGTTTTTCATCTTCTATAGTTTTGGAAATAAAAGACAAAAAAATATGAAAATTTTGAAAATTCCGTCAAAAAAGGGCAACAACTCCAAGACGGGTTTCCAGATTTTCTACAAAATTGCAGTGCAGGTATATCTTGCTAAGCTGATCACTTTTACCCTGTCAGATTTTTGATATCTGTAACGGTTTCTGATTTATTTGCAAAAAACAGCAATTTATCCCTATGTTCTATTTTTAGTAACAGCAGCCATGTTGTTTGGTCTTCAGATTAATCGAACACAATTTTGAAGCTGCATACCCTGGTGATGCTTCAGGCCAAGTTTGGTTAAAATTGGCTCAGCAGTTTCTGAGGAGAAGATTTTTGAAATTGTTGACAGACGGACAACGGACGCAAAGTGATGGCAAAAGCTCACATGGCCTTGTAGGCCAGGTGAGCTAAAAAGGGTTAGAGACATCCATGGTGTTGAGCTACTTCAGTTCAAACCATCAAAGTTACTATATATTTCACTTGATTAAGTATTGGCTAAGAATTTGCTTTGAAATATATTCTGGACATAAAAAGATGTACAAACCTTAAATTGTATGTCAAGAGAAAAACTAGAAACCTGGATCTAAGTACAAATGCAACATATAATATCAAATTTGTGTTGCATTTTCTCACTTACATCTTCATATTTATAATTCATTACCACAGTCTCATCCCCAGCTGTCGCTCGTTTCTGTGTCAATGCATCTATTAATGTCTTCTCTTTAACCTACAATGAAAATATTTGTTTCTTATTTGTACCTAGACATTGATTAAAAGATATGTTTTGATTAAATTCAGAATCCAGAAGACAGTTTCAGATAGGACTTGTTCTTGTTTCTGATTCCTTTAATACACAATTTTCAAGATCACAGGATTCACAGGTCCGATCCTAAAACTATCTTATTTGACAACATAACGCCACTTTTTGGTAGGCCTCTGTTGTCTTTGCTGATAATGCCAACATCCTGTTTTGCATACTAGAATCTTACTCTATATTTTTTCTTTTGTTGTATTATGCCATATTGAAGATTGTGGCCATCAAAATATGCTAACAATCAAATGCATTCAATACACCTGATCTTTGAGGATCTCTCAATATAAGGGCAAGTTGTTGAGATTTCAAAAGACTTTTACAGTGATGTGGGGTTTGTAAACATTTCAAATCATTCAAATTGTATTCCTATTTTTTAATTTGTGACAAATACCATGCAATTTGCATTCAAATAACATTATTTTGGTCAACATAACTGTTGTGAGGCTTACCTAGGATGCCTTACAAATGATCATGTAATGATTCCAGTTTTACCTTCACATTAACAACACAACAAACTGGAAACTCCAGTATTGATCTTTGTTAGTTAATTTGTTATAGCCTCTTTGTGTGAAATGCATCTGAATCATCAATGTATTTGGTACCTATCCTGCATCCTTTTATGTGAATTTTAAATAGATGGCTTGACCATGATTTCTGGTAAACAGTGGGCTTAACCCTTACCTACAACTCACAGAGGAGTTGCCTCCTTATGAAACATAGGAATAAAATTCAGTTTAACATAGCAAAATGTTTCTAAAATTGAATACAACATATTTCATGTTAATCTTTTGTGAGATCAAACCTTTTTATTTGAAACTGCTTAAAATTCCATACTATTATAATTATATGACATATATATACAATGTATATCATATGGTTTACACTAAATTAATCCAGTACACAAGGCCCCTTATTTATTCACCTATTTTCTTGGCCTACCTAAGTAGACATCAAAATATGTAAAGTTTCATGATACCAAGCCATGGGTTTTTGTTAGTTGTTGTTGATGTTGTTTTCCACAGAGGAGATTATACAATTACAGCTACTATATTTTATACAATTATTGACTTTTAATGAGGTCTACTCATGACTATAGGGACCTGGTCAAGATAGCTTGACCGAGGCCGGCGGCCGAGGTTAACCTTTCCTTGACAAGGTCCATAAAGTCATGAGTAGACCAAACGAAATTAATAGTCAATAAATGCTTTATTCAATGTAATAAGGCATTTTGGTTTTTGTTGATTTTCTTGAACAGCATTTTTTTTTAAATGTCCTCGGACAGTAAGAAAAAAAAAAAAATCTCATCACCATAATTCAATATATTAATATCATATATTCAACAAAAACATTTCATTGTAGAAAACGATTTATACCAGGTGCAATGACAATCAAACTTCTTTTCACTACTTGCACACCATATATATTTCAACTTTTTCTGTTCTCATTTAAAACTTTTACAACACAACAACGATTAATGCTGTGGATTTTTATTCCCTTCACAATTTTTGCATGTAAATATGAACAGTTTTTCTAGTATTGTTTAAATCCCTTTCTATTATAATTCTCTTGATTCTGTGTTTGCCAACTGTTTCGAAACGTTCTTCCTTATATATGCAACAGATGTCACACAGATGAATGTTAGTACAAACGTGCAATTTGATTGGTTGTTCGGTAATGAAATGACGTCTCTGGTTGATCAAGTAAAAACCCCCGAGTAGACCTCGCATGAGGTCTACTCAGTCTTAGGTACAAGCAAGGAAATACTGTCTCGACCAATCAACAATAAAGGGCTACGCCGAGCGCAGCATGATACGACCCCAGCATGTCGACCACTGAAATTTGAACAAGTGTATTTTAAAGTGAATGTGGACACAGTATGGAGCTTGACAGTAATTTGATGGACACATTAAGAAAAATTGCAATTCTGGCCCCTTTGACCCCTTATAGCTTGGAAATGGTAATAGCTATGCTAATTCCGTGACATACTACCAAAAGCTTACAACAAGACAAATCTATAGAATAAATCCTATCAAAATCTGATGAAAAATAAAGATTTCACACATTTCTAAAAATTGCAATTTTGGGCCCTTGACCCCTTATAGCTTGAAAACAGTAAGAGCTATGACAAATCCGTTGCAATACCCCTGAAAGCTGACTATAAGATGAATCTAAAGAAAAAAATCCCATCGAAATCGGATGATAAATAACAAGAGTGGACCCTAATAGATGTCTCGCCCGTCCCTGCTTGT
>MJUU01025070.1:7679-25625 GCA_002080025.1 Modiolus philippinarum
CAGTATGTTGTTAGAAGCTTTGTCTGCAGGGACAATGACGTAATTTTCATGGAGGTTGTCCATAGTTTTCCTAACGAGGGGATCTTCAAATATACTGGGATTTCTGGATTTCATTGATGTTTTTAAACGCCGAATACGATTCACAATTAACGACTTAATGGACCTGATCCAGTCGGACAGCGTCTCGACATCTTCTTTCTCTTTCTTTGCCCACTTCCTCGCATAGTCCTCAACTGCATCCATCAAAATTTTGAAATTGTACTTCCAGTTGATATGCTGGGGTTCACGGAATTTGGGACCTTTTGAAAAAACCTCTCTTAGTTTGATATTGTCTATAATATTTAGGTCACCGGTTATCACGTGTCCAGCCGGACTGTAATTGAAGGGGGAAGTGGAGCAAGCGCAATCAGGTGATTTGGCTTTGAAGTCGTCAATTTTGAAGTCAATTTTTAGATGTTGAAATAAACCGTTATCTATTGCTTGATTATTAAACGCATGTACTACAATCCCATTACATATCTGTTGATATTGTAACAATAAATTGCTTAAGCCGTCTTTATACATGTATCACATCTAAGTATTTATTTCAAGTATTCATATTTCATGACTATTCAAAATATGTGTTTTCATATCAAGTCAGGGCAAATACAATCCCCAAAAAATAATTTGCTCATTATAACATATAGATATTTAGTACTTTTTATGAGGGGGTGTCATCCCGGAATCCAGATTTTATTTTTTTTCTAAATCCCGAAATCCCGAACAACAAAGAAAGTTAAAGACTGATGAAATCCTGATTCCCGGAGAATTTTTTCCCGAAATCCTGGGCTTAAATCATAAAAATGCCGAAATCCCGAGCTAAAAGCATCTAATCCCCTCTTTTATGTGTAGTTAAGATTATATGATTTATTCATACTCACCACTAAGAAAGGTTTTATCTTCAGGGGTTTGTTGGTCTTAAAGCATATTCTAAATAATGTTGAGACAAATGTCAGGAAATATGGCGTTGTAATAACCAGAAAAACTGCCCAAATCCAGCTGATGTCGACGTTTGTAGATTCCTTACCGTTGACACATGATGTGTTTCCAGTACATACTGTACAATCTCGCTGAAGTAATCCACCAAGTGTGTTTAATGTAGAGTTTTCACTTTCTTTAGGTGGCAGTATATGCCACATCAGTATATGAAGAGTTATTCTAGCCACAGAGCCACTTCCAATCACCACCATGAATAGTATAGAGACGAATACAATTTTAAGAACTTTTTCTGGTGATGGACAGTTTGATTCTTGAAGCTTGCTTGTGAAAGGATCTTCCTTTTCATCTTCATCTTCATCATTTTTTGATCTTATTTAAAAAGAACGTAATTATTACGATTATATGTATAAGAAAATAATAATAATAATAAAAATAACTAACAAACTTTTATTCGTGAGATATTGACTAAATTTGTGAGAAAAAAAATATCGCTAAGTTGATTCGTCAATAACTCCTGTTGGCATGCTAGTAAAAGAAGAATAATTTATAACGATAAACTGTAATAATTTACTCTTATTGCGATTCTTTTAAAATTAAACAATTTTATGTAATCTTTTTATCTATATGCAATTTTGAGCAAAAAGAGACCAAACTTAAACCAGAGGCTCATATGTGAACCTGTAAGGCTCACCTAGTGGCTACAGGTCAAAAAAGATTTCCCACATGGTTTAACGATTAATCTGATGTAAGTCATATTGTAGATAATTATCATGTTAAATTGCCTAAATATAGATAATATCAATTTGATGTTTGAAACAATTTTCAAGAAGTAACAATTTAGAACATTCTCCCATACAGTTTTATGTTGAACAATGATCCACGGTGGCGGCTATCTTGGACGAGATGTAAACCTGTTTAACACATGTAGAATTTATAGTTCTTGATTAAGCTGAACTCTTTTGCTATTCAAACATCTGTTGAAATATAATGCAAAATTGTATTTAATTACGAAAATTTGTCAAATAAATGGCAATAACTGCTACACGTGCATTCAGTTTTTCTACAAAAATTTCCAGGTGGGTAGAGCTTAGTATGATGAACCGCTTTGCTGACTTCTATCTGTTAGAGTTTTTTCCAATAAAAATAAATTATCTTAAAATTTAGAAAATTTTACAGAAAAGGGCCAATAACTACAAGACGGGCATTCGAATGTTCTTCAAAATTGCAGGGAATGTAGATCTTGTCATGCTGATAATTTTTTCTTTCCCTTACATTCTTGATAGCAATTCACCCCTATGTTCTATTTTTTTTTTTTTTTGCAACAGGGGCCATGTTGTTTGGTCTTGGAACTAGTCGAATATAATTATGAACTGCATACCCTGGTGATGCTTCAGGCTCCGTTTGGTTACAATTGGCTCAACTGTCAGAGTAGAGGATTTTTTGACATCGTTAATGGACAACGACGATGAACGGATAATTTAACTAAAAACTGCAGTGTCGGCCATCTTAGATTTATGATCGGTACTAAAATCCTACATTTGTTTAATGACAACCATGCTTCCATACCTAGTCAATATTTACTTGAGGTATATAATGATTTTCTAGAAGTAACAATTAACAACAATGTCCAATATGGTCCTATGTTAAACTGTGTTCCCCGGTGGCAGCCATCATGGATGAGATGGGAACCTGCTGAAACTGAAGTTCTTGATAAGCTGAACACTTTTGCTTTGTATATTAAACCTCTATCTCAAATCATTTTTTGAAGATTTGGACAAACTGTATGAAATTACGAAAATTTGACAAATAAAGGGCAATAACTCCTACTCGGGTATTTAGATTTTCTGCAAAAGTTCTAGGTGGATAGAGCTTGGTATGCTGAACATTTTTTTTGTAATTTTAAAGTTCACTTCTGAGGTTTAAAGTTGAGATTAAACTAACCTCAACTTTAAAGTTGAGGATTAACCCTACCACTGGCCCTTGCTAGTGGCGGTACCAAGTCCGCTGTCCCGAGTTCCTATCGTTGTTTACTTTTGTCTTTTGTCTAATTTGTGTTTTTCCTCTGTAGTTCCCTTGCAGATTGTGGCATGTTATTATAATTTTCAGCCATTGTAGGTGTTTCCTGTTTTCCCTTTTATTTCATTTCTTCTATCTATTTTAGTTTTTCCAATAAACAAATAAAATATCTTACAATTTTGAAAATTTTACGGCAATAACTACAAGACGCTTTTTCGTATTCTCTCCGAAATTGCAGGACAGGTAGATCTTGCCATGCTGATAATTTTAATCTTGATATATTTAACGTTTTTTACTTAGTTGCAAAAAACACAGCAATTTACCCCTATATTCTTTTTTTTAGCAACAACGGCCATGTTGCGAAGTCTTTGGACTAATCGAACATATATTTGCATATCCTGGTGATGCTTCAGGGCAAGTTTGGTAACAATTGGCTCCGCAGTTTCAGATGAAAAGATTTTTAAAATTGCTAACAAACGACGCACGTACGACGGACGCATAGTGATGTCAAAAGCTGGCCTTTTAGGCCAGGTGAGCTAAAAAAAATACTCTCTCCAGTGCATGAAGAAAGAGCATTTGATAGTCAGTTTTCGACCAGTCAAATCGTCTGTTACATTATTGTTGAATTGCAATTAGATTAAAAAGAGTAAAAAAAAGGTTGCAAAAAATATTGTTCAATTGCTTAGTTTTACCATGTATTTGTAGGGACTTTGTTCGTTGTTTATTTGCAAATTGTAGAAAGACTATGAAGTTTCTTCTGGTTATATAGTACAATGGAAAATTATACAATTAATGACTTTTGATGAGGTTAATACCACAATTTAACAACCCAAGAGATGTGATTATTGCCGAGGTCGTTTACGGTCGAGGCAATTATCGGATCTCGAGGGTTGTTAAATTGTGGTCTTAACCGAAATCGAAAGTCATTAATTGTTTTATTATATGAATAATTGATACGAAAGTTTAACGCTTTACTTTTGCTTTTCCTTCTTTCGACAGTAAAGACTTGACACTGTTTCTATTTTGGAAAATGGATTTTCCCTGTCACTATTTATGGGTACACGCTGAAGTGTTTAACAGTGATGTTAACCTCACGTGCTAAATTGCGCGGTGATTATCACATTTTAAAAGGAAAATCAAAGTTACTGATTTATCCAATCAGAATCTTGTATATTTATAGTCAAATAATAAACACTAACATTTTACCGACATTCAACATACCGCTCTCCTTCTGGTGATGTTTCCACTATTTCGGGATTAGAAACTGGAACAGTCCCATTGTCTTTATTGGTAGTCTCTGACATTCTTCGTTCGCATCAAGTTATCAATCAAACTATAAATAAAAAAAAATAAAATAACAGTTGTTTAAAGCTTGATTGTAATAATATAAAATGTAAAGTAACCGGAAGCTGCTATATTTTATTGATTATTGTGTATGTTGTATGATAATATCGTATCGGTTAATATAACTTGTCTTCTAAGGCCAAGTTACAGATGAAGAAGTTTACGTGTTTTCATGTAATCATAGAAAAAGGATAGTTGCCAAAATTGTATGTATTGATAAAGCCCATCATGTCACAATGGCATCACTGACATGAGCCTGTGAGTTGGAACAATCATCCTTTATATTTGATAAAAGGCTATAACGGCCATTAAGGAGGCTCACCAGGTTGGGGAAATTCCAATTTGGATATTATACCCAAATTGAGATATAATATCCCCATTGGGGTCTATGGTTATATCCCAATTGGGGTATAATACCAGTTGTTTGTAAATTATAATTTGGGGTTTTAATGGCGCATCATACAAAAAAAATTATAAATCTATATTTCAGGGGATATACTTCTGTTGTCAAAAGGATAATGCAAATTTTCTGTAGATCGATTTATGATTTTACAAACCAGTGACTCTGATTTAGAGATAACATTAAGATTTGAGGAGCTAACAATCGTTCTATGCTGCTTATCTAAAAGAAAACTCTTTCTTCATTCGAATAAAGCAAACTGCGATAGATTTAGGAAAATATTTTTTTTTATTATCAAAGAAATTCAGAAGAGAACATATTCAAATAGACATGTCATTTGATTTCTTTCAGAGTTTTCTTTCTTTGTGCACGTCTTAAAATACTCTGCATGTATATTCTGTAGCAATGGTGTTTGAAACTTCGATATATTTGCTTATTTTTACAAACTTAACTTCAGTTCAATAAAATTATATTTTCACCTACATTCTGTTTCTCTTGCCCTGATATTTTATCCAGTTACAATTGCTATGATCTTGGATTTTAACAGAATCAAATATATGATTTTACGTCCTGAAAATTCCCCTGCTGGTGAAATGCAGCATCAGCAATTAGATGGCGATATGTCATTTGATGACAGCAATAACGGAGTTTCTCATGTATTATGTTTCCTTACGCGTCATTGAATTAAGAAAAAATCTATATAAATCTGACCATGTACCCAAATTGGGGTATAACCATATACCCCAATTGGGATCAATTGGGATTTTCCCCAACCTGCTCACCCCTGATATTGTTTATATCTAGGATTCTTCAAACTTATTTAAATTGATTAAGCATTGTAGACTTAATGAAATGGTAAAAAGAAAAATAATGGTCCGTGTGGTTAACAGAGATAGACGACATCCAAAAATTGACGGGAAATGGATTTCTTTGGATTTTTCCTTTATTTATCATTAGGTTTATTTTTCGCCTAAAAGCTAGGAAGGTATATCAAGAATTCTATGAAAACTTGTCAGTTGTCTTAATTTGACATATAGAAGACACTCATGGAATAAAAATAGGAGGTCAATTTGCAAAATTCTTTAAGCCAATGAACTTGAGAAAACCAGAGGTGATCTGAATTCTGACAAAATTCAAAAATGTGATTAGTGAGCAACATTAATAATCCTACCCATTGAAATAGTGTTGTTTTGATTGCACTAAGGACCCTATTTCAAGCAAAAAAACTATCTTCACTAACTGTCAAAATTGGCCAATATCAACAAAGATTCAATAAACCTGTATGATAAAAGTTGAAAAGTTGACTCAAAGTTCATTTACTTTGTGATTGATGAATAAAAAACGCCACGAGAATTTATGATATAGTTAAAATACGGGACATTCCAGAAACTCTCTTGTAATTGAAGGCGAAAATGATCACCTGGCATACCTGTCAGAAGATACGAGAACACAATTACGTCCCTTTCTGAATCGTTGTCCACGAATTTAGTTCCCACTAATTTAGTGTATTTCTTTTAATTTTTTTTTCTATGCCTCAGCTTTTGAAAAATGGGTATTTTTTAGTCTAAATGAAAGAGGAGACATTAAAATACAATAAAAAATCAAAGATGCAAAAAAAAATTCATCTACAAGGTGTGATTTGGCTGGGGTCAAAAAGGTTAAATTTTCATTGTTTGGAAGACCTCTGACTTTTTCGATGATGGTGTATATGTTTATGGAAGTGTCAACAAAAAACGAAAGGGAGAATTTTTCCAGTTTTCCTATATTTATCAAGCTAAGATTATTCTGTAAGCATGCCAAATTTCATGAAGATTGAGCAGGTGCAATTTTTTTTATCTACCAATTAGTTTTAATGAACAGATAGGGGAAATTAATTGTGTTCTCGGGCCTAATAGGGGGTGGTGGTCAAGTTGTAGAAAGTGGACATTTTTTCAATGTATTGTCTTGAAACTTCAGGTAAACTTCAATTTGAGGACAAATAAATGAAATTAATTCAAATTGTATGCACCTTGGCAATTTTTATCCGTTATTTCAAGTTTTTGGAAATTTTATAGATTGACATAAGAGTTGTCAGATTCTTGAAAACAGGGGTTCCCGAGTTTAATTTTCAGGGGCAAATTCATACTCCCAGTCCTTGCAAATGTTCTCTAGAGAAAAATGGAGGAATTTATTAACAAATATAGAGCAAAACTGAAGGCCAAGCAGCCCCAGGCTTGAACGGAGAGTGCATTATTTGGATAGGGGCTTGTACACCCAATGGCAAATATGGGGTTATCAATTGTAAATTCCCAGGAGCCAGAGGGTAGAGACAAATACATGTGCACAGACTTGCGTACATGCTTGAACATCGCATTATTCATTTGGTTGATGGTGATGTGTCGCATTTGTGCCACAACACGAATTGTGAGACAGCTGATATGATGTATTTCATGTCGGTCACTGTCTCCATGGCTAAGGAGAATGCCTGTGATGCATTAAGGCCTGGTTTCTTCCTGCTAGAAATGGTTTGGCTATTGTATCTGCCATCGACGGTCACATCTATCTCATTGATTGGAGCACCTCTCTGCCTGTTTACTTCTTTTACAATCTCCACCTTGTTCGCCATGTCTTTGACATTCAGGTCAACTGTCATCTTTCCCACTGTATTGGTCATTCTGGTACGACTTGGCGGTGGACAATTCATTCTGGCCAATATTTCCTGTGTCTTGGTGTTACCAATGGGACTGTCCTGAAGTACAGTTGCCAATGCTACATTTGGTGCTGCAGGGTTAGGACCACGCTTACTGTTCATTACTTCCGTGTACAACTTGAACTGCTCACTCCGGAAGGAACAGTTTACACACCTTAGCTGGTATGTCCACCAGACTCCCCACTTTTTCTGGGTACATGCCTCCATTTCAGGTTCATCGCATGGCATGTCATTGATGTCTTTCTGTCTTGCTTCATTACTGTATTCATCATGTGCATCATTTCTTCACTGTCCACAAATCTCATTCCCTTTAATACAGTACATTCTTCTTCTTCTCTCTTCAGATTAGCAGGAGTACCAGAACGCAGCCTAGACTGCCATTCATCAGTATCTCTGTGGATGCTTGGTGTTACATGTGAGCTTTGTTCATGAAGCACCGGACTTGCATATATGGTACTGGTGTTGGAACTTTCATCCTCTGCAGTAACTGTCATTGTTTTTTGAGAACCCTTCCATCTAGTGTGGTTCTTGGTGAACCGGCCAGCTGGTGGAATCTCTTTTCTGAAGTCCAGTTACACCTTTGTTGAACGGAACGCAACCTTTGGTAAACATCTTTTTTTTCAGAAACCGTGACTTAAAAATGATGTCCAGTCCACAAAACTTAGGATTTTTATACTTTTTTAAATATTGATTGACAGTTACATATTTTATAAGGGAGGAGGGGATGTTAATTACATGTAATTAACAACTCTTCAATAGGAAATTGACCTCTTTGATTTCACAGTAAGAGACAGTGTCCATGTGTGCAAACAGGGTCCCTTTGTTTACATCAAACAAACAATGTCTGGGTTCTTATTCTTATTGAACTGTGCATTGTTTTGGTTAATTAAATTGTTTTTCCATTATATTTTGCATTGTTTTTCAAAATTAAGAAATTTTAAACACATAAAAAAAAAGAAAAAAAAGAAATATCCCAAAAAAATGTACCCGGGGTATGCGGGCTCTTCAAATAACATTTGGAAGGGTTTATTTGTGTAATTTTTCAGTGAATTTTATCAATTTATGAATATTTCTTCACAAAAAACCTCAAATTGTCCTTGAAATTTAAAAAAATAAACAGTTCACAAGCTGTTGAAATTTGTAGTTGAACTCCATTATTTCTGGAATTTTTGAAATTTTGAAAAAAAAGGTTATAGAAAGTAAATGTTATTTACACTATTGTTGTATGAAAAAGTATACCGAAGTGCAACAGAATCAGATTTGCAATATCTTAAAGATATTTTCTGCTCATTTCTGACATTTTTTTTGTCGACGGTTTGAAAGTTATTTGAAATTAAAAAGTTGAAAATTTAAATTTTTTGAAATCAACCTGTAATTTAGGCCTGAATAAGCACAGTTTTACTAAATGTTTTTCAATATTATTTTAGATTATTCATTCCTCTTTCAGATGATGTTTATTTCTTGAAGATGCATGAAACAACAACAAAGTTACAGCCATTTTAGTGAGAGGGGTCAGATCAGGAAAATGGAAAATTCATGAAAAATCCAGAGTATGGGTACTTGTGTTTGATCGCCTATTTCCAGCCAATTAAAAGACGGATCACCATGAAACTTGGCAGATTAATCAAAGATAAGGTACAAAATATAAATCATGATTTATTTTAATGATATATCGTGTATAAAGTGACTAATAGTTACGAGAACACAATTACGTCCCTTTCTGGACGAATTTAGTTCCCACTAATTCAGTGTATTTCTTTTAATTTTTTTTCTATGCCTCAGCTTTTGAAAAATGGGTATTTTTTTAGTCTAAATGAAAGAGGAGACATTAAAATACAATAAAAAATCAAAGATGCAAAAAAAATTCATCTACAAGGTGTGATTTGGCTGGGGTCAAAAAGGTTAAATTTTCATTGTTTGGAAGACCTCTGACTTTTTCGATGATGGTGTATATGTTTATGGAAGTGTCAACAAAAAACGAAAGGGAGAATTTTTCCACTTTTCCTGTATTTATCAAGCTAAGATTATTCTGTAAGCATGCCAAATTTCATGAAGATTGAGCAGGTGCAATTTTTTTTATCTCCCAATTAGTTATAATGAACAGATAGGGGAAATTAATTGTGTTCTCGGGCCTAATAGGGGGTGGTGGTCAAGTTGTAGAAAGTGGACATTTTTTCAATGTATTGTCTTGAAACTTCAGATAAACTTCAATTTGAGGACAAATATATGAAATTAATTCAAATTTTATGCACCTTGGCATTTTTTATCCGTTATTTCAATTTTTTTGGAAATTTTATAAATTGACATAAGAGTTGTCAGATTCTTGAAAACAGGGGTTCCCGAGTTTAATTTTCAGGGGCAAATTCATACTCCCAGTCCTTGCAAAAGTTCTCTAGAGAAAAATGGAGGAATTTATTAACAAATATAGAGCAAAATTGGATGGCCGAGCAGCCCCAGGCTTGAACGGAGAGTGCATTATTTGGATAGGGGCTTGTACACCCAATGGCAAATATGGGGTTATCAATTGTAAATTCCCAGGAGCCAGAGGGTGGAGACAAATACATGTGCACAGACTTGCGTACATGCTTGAACATCGCATTATTCATTTGGTTGATGGTGATGAGTCGCATTTGTGCCACAACACGAATTGTGAGACAGCTGATATGATGTATTTCATGTCGGTCACTGTCTCCATGGCTAAGGAGAATGCCTGTGATGCATTAAGGCCTGGTTTCTTCCTGCTGGAAATGGTTTGGCTATTGTATCTGCCATCGACGGTCACATCTATCTCATTGATTGGAGCACCTCTCTGCCTGTTTACTTCTTTTACGATCTCCACCTTGTTCGCCATGTCTTTGACATTCAGGTCAACTGTCATCTTTCCCACTGTATTGGTCATTCTGGTACGACTTGGCGGTGGACAATTCATTCTGGCCAATATTTCCTGTGTCTTGGTGTTACCAATGGGACTGTCCTGAAGTACAGTTGCCAATGCTACATTTGGTGCTGCAGGGTTAGGACCACGCTTACTGTTCATTACTTCCGTGTACAACTTGAACTGCTCACTCCGGAAGGAACAGTTTACACACCTTAGCTGGTATGTCCACCAGACTCCCCACTTTTTCTGGGTACATGCAACCATTTCAGGTTCATCGCATGTCATTGATGTCTTTCTGTGTTGCTTCATTACTGTATTCATCATGTGCATCATTTCTTCACTTTCCACAAATCTCATTCCCTTTAATACAGTACATTCTTCTTCTTCTTCTCTCTTCAGATTAGCAGGAGTACCAGAACGCAGCCTAGACTTCCATTCATCAGTATCTCTGTGGATGCTTGGTGTTACATGTGAGCTTTGTTCATGAAGCACCGGACTTGCATATATGGTACTGGTGTTGGAACTTTCATCCTCTGCAGTAACTATCATTGTTTTTTGAGAACCCTTCCATCTAGTGTGGTTCTTGGTGAACCGGCCAGCTGGTGGAATCTCTTTTCTGAAGTCCAGTTACACCTTTGTTGAACGGAACGCAACCTTTGGTAAACATGGTCCCTTTGTTTACATCAAACAAACAATGTCTCGGTTCTTATTCTTATTGAACTGTGCATTGCTTTGGTTAATTAAATTGTTTTTCCATTATATTATGCATTGTTTTACAAAATTAAGAAATTTTAAACACATAAAAAAAAGAAAAAAAAAGAAAAATCCCAGAAAAATGTACCGGGGTTATGCGGGCTCTTAAAACAACATTTGGAAGGGTTTATTTGTGTAATTTTTCAGTGAATTTTATTAATTTATGAATATTTCTTCACAAAAAAACCTCAAATTGTCTTTGAAATTTAAAAAAATAAACAGTTCACAAGCTGTTGAAATCTGTAGTTGAACTCCATTATTTCTGGATTTTTTGAAATTTTGAAAAAAAGGTTATAGAAAGTAAATGTTATTTACACTATTGTTGTATGAAAAAGTATACCGAAGTGCAACAGAATCAGATTTGCAATATATTTAAGATATTTTCTTCTCATTTCTGACATTTTTTTGGTCGACAGTTTGAAAGTTATTTGAAATTAAAAAGATGAAAATTTAAATATTTGAAATCAACCTGTAATTTAGGCCTGAATAAGCACAGTTTTACTAAATGTTTTTCAATATTATTTTAGATTATTTATTCCTCTTTCAGATGATGTTTATTTCTTGAAGATGCATGAAATAACAACAAAGTTACAGCCATTTTAGTGAGAGGGGTCAGATCAGGAAAATGGAAAATTCAGGCTGACAAATTCATGAAAAATCCAGAGTATGGGTAGTTGTGTTTAATCGCAGATTCCCAGCCAATTAAAAGACGGATCACCATGAAACTTGGCAGATTAATCAAAGATAAAGTACAAAATATAAATCGTGATTTATTTTAATGATATATCGTGTATAAAGTGACTAATAGATACGAGAACACAATTACGTCCCTTTCTGAATCGTTGTCCCCTTTCTGAAGCGTTGTCCACGAATTTAGTTCCCACTAATTTAGTGTATTTCTTTTAATTTTTTTTCTATGCCTCAGCTTTTGAAAAATGGGTATTTTTATAGTCTAAATGAAAGAGGAGACATTAAAATACAATAAAAAATCAAAGATGCAAAAAAAGTCATCCACAAGGTGTGATTTGGCTGGGGTCAAAAAGGTTAAATTTTCATTGTTTGGAAGACCTCTGACTTTATCGATGATGATGTATATGTTTATGGAAGTGTCAACAAAAAACGAAATGGTTAATTTTTCCAGTTTTCCTATATTTATCAAGCTAAGATTATTCTGTAAGCATGCCCAATTTCATGCAGATTGAGCAGGTGCAATTTTTTTATCTCCCAATTAGTTATAATGAACAGATAGGGGAAATTAATTGTGTTCTCGGGCCAGAAGGAATACTAGATTTCTAAACCTATTGAAATAAATATATACCAAAAAAAAAGTAAACTATTTATGAAAGTGAAAGGCATTTGTAATGTTTCCTATGTGACGGACAACGGTTAACCCGAAGCGATACAAATCGATTAAATATATAAATCACCCTTAGCTCAACAGTGTTCATTAATTAGTGATTTCATCTGAATGTATCAATGTATTGATTTCTTATAAAAATAGAACTATTTCCGGAAGAAAATCAAAGAAAGAGCTTTGTGTTACGTAGTTATATGAAGATTTATTGAAAAAAGCCAAAGTGTCAGCCCTGCAAGTCAGATGAATCAGAACAATGGCACTTGGAACATACAACTTAATAAATAATATGGCACCTCTCTGTTTAAATGATTATGTTAAAATTAAAAATTCAAAATATAATTTCAGATACATTAACCTTTTAGAAATACCATGATAGATTAAACCGACTACGTACGATAAGATATCGTTTAAATATGCTTCTACTGCTTTATGCAATAGTTTGCCGGGCCATTTCGGGACTGAAAAGAGTTCTTCAAATTTTAGGAGCGTGAATCAGCCCTGGAATGGTTCTGATTGTCGTTGCTCTGCTTGCATGTAATTTACTTATATGTTATGAAAGCATTTGCTTAATATGTATATTATGTTCTTTATGTTGCTTGTTTGCTTATTCAAATGGCAGCTTTGCTATAGTTATTTATGCTTTATTTTGTTTGCTGTTCTGGAAATAAGTCATTTTTTTAAATCATAGTTTTAAGTTTTTTAGTAAATTATAAATGATAAATGTATAAGTGTTTTTAAATTCTGTTTTGCACTTGCATGGTTTCTTACTTTTAATTTTTTGGTTAAATGTTGAATTTTCAGTTTCACATGAAATTTTTTAATTCAAAATGGTTTCAATCAATATATTATTGACTTCTTACCATGTAGTGTTATATACTATGCTTATGTATTTTTATGTGCATGCAATATGTTGTTTTTATGTTATTTATACGTTTTCATATTCGGTAAAAAGCTCTATAGAGCTTGTGTTATTTACGTTGTATTGAATACCGAATTCAAATAAAGTTTTCCTTCCTTCCTTATTTACTTACTTACTTATGAAAAAGAAAGGAAATGGGGTAAATGTCAAGGAGACAACATTCAATATCCAGGTTAAAACGGCCCAAAACAAAACATCAAGGGGTCACCATATGGTCTTCAACACAGCGAGGAACCTCACACCATATAGTAAGCCCTAAATGGCCCTTAAAGGTAAAAAAGTGAATAAATCAATGGAAACAAACCACATCCAATAACCCGAATATCAAGAACTAAAATTTTATAAGAAGACAAGGACAAGCCATTGAACAACATATTCCTGACTTGGGACAGGCGCAAAAATTGCGGTAGGGTTAAGCTCGTTTTCTTGGATCCAAACCCTCCCCCTATGTGCGGTGAATGGCTAAAAATAAATACACAAAAAGACTCACAGTAAAAATCAAACTAGAAAAAAGTCCAACTTATCAAGACGAGTACCCTTACAACGAAGTACATAAAACATGAAGACAATACACACAGGTACTGTCCGGACAAATGCTCGCAGTTACTGACAGCTAGCTAAGGACATAATTTCCGTTGACTATGATATCAAGCCTTCTTACATATGAAATTAAAATTGAAATACTTCTAAATAGATTTGGCATAACAACATCATCAATTATGAAAGAAGAACATGACACTGTACAATGCCAAATACTGCCAATATGAAAAATTGTTTAAATTTAGTTATGGTGTAAAGCATTTAGGAGATGATCAATATTTTTGCCAATAAAAACTAGAAGTAAAGATTTAATAACATTGCTGTATTTATATCCTTTATGAATAAGTTTGTTCCACGGATTAATAAGTTTGGAAGGACAATTCTTGAATTTATGCGCTTTGTAAATGATATTGCCTTAGAAGTTTGGATGTGAAATGCCCTGATGTACAAGAGCCCTGCATGTAGAACCAAATTTTCTTAATAAGTCAAAGTATCTATAATAAAATTTAGAGAATGTTTTATCAATTTATGATATCTAAACCCTTGATGCAGAAGTTTTTTCAGTGAGACAAAGATTTCGGTCGTTGAAGTCAGAAACATTACTACATACTCTTGCATATCGAACAAGTTGTGAAATGTAGACCCCGTAAGAAGGGGCTAACGGAACATCGCCGTAGAGATGGGGGAAATTGACTATAGGGAATAATCCCTTTTATCATAAACCTTAGTGTTTAACTTTCCTTGATTTATTGATATATCAAGGTCAAGACAAGGAGTATTATCACTGCTTCTATTGGATTTATTTAAAGTAAGTTCTGCAGGATAAATTTCATCTGTAAATTTAGAAAATTCAGGATTATTTAAAAGCCAAAATATCGTCCAAATATCTGTATGTATTGTTAAATTTATCCACTAAATGCTGTTTAGAAGGGTCTTTTTGAATTTTTGCCATGCATTGTGACTCGTAGCAATAAAGAAATAAATCTGCTATGAGAGGTGCACAGTTGGTACCCATAGGAATACCTATATTTTGCTGATAGACTGTATCACCGAAACGAACAAATATATTATCAAGAAGAAAATTTAATGCTTTTATCATATCCTGACAAGTCCAGTTGGTATATTTGTCATGTTTGTCGTCACTGAAAAACGATTTAAATGTATTGCAACAAATGTACGTACATCCTGATTTTTTGAAGGACCATTTGATCAAATACGAAAATTTCTCTTTGATGAGTGTATGCGGTAATGTAGTATAGAGGTTAAAAAAATCATAGCTATCGACGGAGGTGTATGCTTCATTAACAGATCGAAGCCTTTCCAAAACCTCTACCGAATTTTTAACACTCCAAAAGTAGTTAATTCCACTGTATTCATTACATTTGTTACTAAAGTTGATCACGAGATTTTTTATGGTAGTAAGTGTACTGGTCAATAAAACAGAAATATGTGTAGTTGAACATTTACTTGATGCCAAATAAAACAAAATTTGAAAGGATTTTTGTGTAGTTTAGGAAGCCAATACATAGTAGGAATGCTTTTATAATTAGAAGTTGCTTTAAGTTCAGCTGTAGCTATCATGTGATCATTAATTATTTGTGTTTCTGTTGACGTGGTAGCTTGAAATGTACTATAATTGGTAATTTCATTCTGAAGCACCTCGATGTAATACTTACGTCAAACAACGACCACATTATTGGCTGCTTTATCAGCCGGAACAAATATATACACTTTTTCCAATTCTTTTAACTTCTGTTTGATTTTTGAAATAGCAGGAATGGTATTCTGCTGCTAATAATGTGTTTCAATATGATTTATTCGGATATCAACAACTTCCATGCATTTGGTAATGAAAGTGTCTAATGATTTTTTATCCGCGTTTTCTCTTTTACACCACTTTTTACAGAATGACATGACGGCTTTTTTAATTACATCACGACAGTCCTTCCAAATTATTTTTGAAGGAGGACGATATTTGGGTCCTTTTTGGAGAAAAATTTGTACCTCTCGGTCCTGGACGATGTTGAGGTCTCCTGTAATAACATGACCACTAGGTTCATATCGAAACTTCGAGCTTACACAATTTCTGGTCAAGGGTGAATTTTGATTAATTTCAGGATTTTTGGTAACGGATGAATAATTAAAAATAAGGTCTCTTGTAGGTTTTTTGTAAGTATATGAAATAATGGGTGGTTCCATATTATCAAAATAAGGAGGAATAAGTCTGATAATTTTTGAGTCTCTAAATATACTAGATACATGAATAAGATCGACCCGTTTTTTGATATACGGTAAATTAAGGAAATATCTTTTATGGTCTTGTGGTTTATCAATTTTAGGAAACAATTTGTGGTAGCAAAATGCGCTGATTATTCCAGCAGCTTCATACATTGGACTGTAATATGGTATGGTATTGCATTTTTCCAATAAAGTATTTAATTTAACAATAGGAATTGAACAGTAGAAACCCAAATGTCTACCATAAAGTACATTTCTTATTATTACTAGGCACGTTTTTACCATTTTTGCGTACTTACGTACCAGCAAAAAGGTACACTTACGCTGATCTGTCCATCAACATAGCTATCTGCCCTTCTTAATTAACATTTCTTAATATTCACATATTTTTTATGGATCGTTTACTTAAGGTAGATGGGTAGTCCAAAATTTTTTCCATAGATTTTCTTTATTTTCTCATGAAAGTTTCCTTATTATATTAGCATTGAAATAGAAAAATAAAAAAGGGGGGTCACCGTGCTTGTTTTTAAATAACTGATATCAAAATAATCAAATATTACTAATGAATATATAGGGAAAAACAGGTATATTGTTGATTTCTTTAAAACTATTCCATAGATTTTTTTTTCTACTTTATTCATGTGTTAGCCCTTTGAACAAACTTTAAAAAATTATAAAGAAAAATGGGGGTCACCGACTTTGTTTTCCATAAAATTTATAAAATTTGAATTTTCACAGTGATATCTATGTAAAATATTTTTATCAGATTATCTCCCTTTTTCAAATATCTTGTTCCAACGTATTTAATTATCAAGTTACCATGCCTCGTCTCATTAGAAAAAAACATGTAAATTCAACTCCATGTAGGTCCTTTGCACATTGTTTTATGAATATAATATCGATTGATTTATTACAAATAAAAAATATTTGCATATTCAATAAACAGATAATACCACAACAACATAAATAACGAATTCAAAATGGCGGAAGACTACCGATCTACCTTAAGATGAATTTGCCAAGGACCCAGGTCGTCATGACTAATTAATGTCTATAAATATCAAATGTATTTGTTCAATTCTAAGAAACAAGTTAACATGCGAGCCTGTGGGGGAATATTCGACAAACAATTTTCCTGCCAAATACAAATATATTTGGTACTTAAAACACTAACTGAATATTGTTTTAATCCTGAATTACAAAAGATAAGTGTTACAAAAATATATTAAAAAGAATATTTGCATTGTTTTGATAAGTATTTTGGCGTTGGTATTTATGCGGATCAATACCCACGTTAAAGTTATGAATCGTTAATACAATATACATGATAGAGCGCAATTTAACTTTGTTCACAAGATCAAGAATTCAATCAGCAATTATTGTATCAACCTAACAATCAATTATTAAGAATAATTGATAATTAAAGGAGTACGAGTGTCAGACATTTGTAATTAGAATGAAAATTCTGGCCTTTTGTTTTGAAGAACTTTAGCAAAAAATTTTTAAAATCCATGTAAGAATTTTTTAGATATTAGACGTCAACAGTTTGGCAGGAAACAGTTCTCTCTAGAGTTTTCTTTCATTTTCCGTTAGCTGTTAATATGCCTTAAAATATATGACTTATAATTGAAAGTTGATAAAATGTTGCATATTGTCTATTTTATGTATGTTAAAGTGACCCATGACCAAGAAAATATAATCCATTTGCAAAAAAAATTAACCCTGTTTGAATGGATAAAACCCGATGATATCGAATGTTTCTGGAATCTGACGCTCGTACTCCCTTAAGCAAATAAGGATAAATCAACCTGTCAACTGAGACTTTAACGTTCCA
>MJUU01025070.1:25898-91012 GCA_002080025.1 Modiolus philippinarum
AGTAAATGATAAGCAAAACATTTTGGTGCCGCGAAAATAAAGTCAAGCAATTTTGAGAGAAATCGCGAAATTTGCGTACTGCGAAAATAACCACTTATACGGTATGTTTTGTATTTCTTGCTTCTTATCATCATTCTAGCTTATGTTGTAAAGAATTTGTTCAGTGTTTCCAATTTGGAGGATAGCCAAGTTCAGACTTGGATAATTTCTCTGATATTTATTTTCTCTGACAGAATTTTAAGAAGAATAATACGCAAAGCACGAACATCGCCATGAGAATTATAACGCATATCCATATACATATTCTTCTTCTGTCTTTCCATGATGTCTTTTACTTTACACTATTGCTGCGGTGAAGGGAATGGCAAAACTTTTATTGTAATAAAGTCAAGATTAACACCCCAATCTTACACAATGTGTTAGATTCATCGATGTCAAATGTCTACATTGTAGATACAGTATATCAGACGTGAAAACCTGACAAATGTTTACGATGTTGTCTTTGCAAGACGGCGAGACAATAAAAGGTAGACAGCTTGGGATGCAAATTTTAATTTCGGTAAACTGAAAGTTTTGCTACTTCCTTGGCCATAGCAATAACCTCACCGGTATTTCCTTGTGCATTTATCAAATTAAAAAAAACATGCTGATGAAGGCCGGTAGTGTGGCCGAAAGCTCCAAGCTGTTTAAGCGCATTTGTGTAGTCTAAATATATTTGTATGTCCCAAGTCAGGAATATGTTGGTTGTTGGTTTGTCCTTGTCTTCTTATAAAATTTTAGTTTCTTGATATTCGGTTTATTGAATGTGATTTGTTTCCATTTATTTATTCTTTGTTTTTTTTTTCTTTCTTGGGGGATTAGGACTTATTATATCGTGCGAGGTTCCTCGCTGTGTTGAAGACCGTACGGTGACCCCTAGATGCTTTGTTTTGGGTCGTTTAAAACTGGAGATGGAATGTTTTCTCCTTGACATTTACCCCATTTCCTTTCTTTTACATACCTCAGTTTACTTTAATAGGGTTTTATTTTGAAGTGACATGTCTTTCAAAAAGCATGTTAACGAATGGTTTTCCTTAAATAAACAGCGACGATATACCTTTTCCACAATTTATTTTATGTCTTTTATATAATTGTTACTAGTGAAATAGAAGATTTCCTCTCATTCTAGGAAATGACATCTCAAGGAATAATACCCTGTAATTATTTTTTTAGATATATAAATCTTGATATATTGTAAAAGAATCTATGTAATAAAAAGCAAAAACTAATCCGAAATTATGATATAAAATCCATTTCGCGAGTGAATGACTCTTGAGTACACACATTTGGAAGGTCTTCTGTCACTCGATGGAATTGCATAGTTTTGATTTTATCTGCACTGATGAAACATAAGTTGTCAAAACGGCCATACGCAAAAAGTAAATTTACAGTAACTTTGGTATGTCGTTATTTATTACCACTGGGTCCGTGCCACTACTGGCGGACTGTTAGTTCCCAAGAATTTTTAACAGCCCAGTAGTCCAGTAGTCCAGTACTTCATTGCTGGTCGGAAAACCGATTTTTTGGAAACCTACAATATCTAAATTAGAAATTTTGTTTAAAAATAATGAATAAATTTGTATATGCCTCATCCAAAGCTCTGTCCTTATCGGAGTTTGGCTTTCTAATTAGATCCCTTTGATTTTTTCGGTCTCTAACAGCTTTCGATATCTGGATTTCCAAAGTTTTTATGTTATTTGCACTGGCGATACATAAGTTGTCGAAATGGCCATATGCAGAAAGTGAATTAACAGTTACCTCGGATTTTTTTTTTTTTTTTTTTTTTTTTTTTTTTTNCTATAATTTATATATAGTTTTTTGAAAAAACGTAGGTTGTTTCTCCTGCAATAAATTTAGATAACATCTAGCTCGGATGACGTAAGGCATGCATTCGCATATCGAATTTTATCCTCGCTGCCTTTTTCCTTGCATTTTGAAGTTGTCCTATTTTTAAATTTTACAAATCATATGTAAGATACACAAACTACTGTAATTTCCATAATGCAAAACACTCAATAATTATTTTCTTTTTTATCTTAAAACAAACGTTAGTACAGTAAACTTACTATCAGCATTTGAAGTCCATCGCCGGAACAGTCGAAACCCACATTTTCCCTCCATAGTCAGATGCATTAGAACTTCTTTTTAAAAATGTTTGGAATTTTTAAAAGATTAAAACGCATGATTTTTTTTAACTTCCAATTGGTGTTAAGCTTACCTAATCAATATGCTATGAAACTATCATTTTCTAAAATAAGCTTACAGTTAAGCGAAGTAATTTTATCCTCCTTGTTGATCTTTGCCTTTAAAGTTACTTCAAGAAGTGTTTAACAACTCTGACAGCTTGGTGAAGATTGTTATTAAGAGCTTTACCTGTTACAAAGAGATGTACACATTATTATTTAAGATAGTATTGATTTAAAAAAAAAATACAATAGCCAGTTCGTGGAAACACTGTGATATTTTTTGTGAATTCAACTTTGCATAATCATTCAGATTAAGGATATTTCAATTTTTCAAGTGTAAAAAAGATTCGTTTCTGATTAAATGAAGAAACGGTAAAAAATGAAAAAAAATATACCATTACTTGTATTTTTCTGATATTGTTTTGATATTATGCTTGTATATTTATATCTGCCATATGAAAAATTATCGGACATAATTGTCGTGAGTTAAAGCAAATGAGGTAAAAAAAAAATGCAGGTGGAATCCACCGGCAATATTTTGGACCTCAATGGACCTGACTGGGTACAGGTTTTCCAAAGGAAGTGGTGGCTTTAACTGGTTTTATGGCGCACCAACCTCCATTCTATTACGGTAATGTCCGATAGTAACTGACCAGCAATTGCTATTGAAGCTCTTTAAATGAAACTTTAATTTTCCCCATGGGACTGCTATCTATTGAAGAACGTTTTACCGACCTCGATGGTATTTATCTGTAAAACAATAGTTTAAGATAAAATATAAATTGGTCAAGTTATGCCAATTTAATAAATTGTATTTCAACCATTAAATAATTATTGTTAAAGGTTAAAAGACCCCTTTACAGTTCAATGTTAAGCATATGAAAACTTTGTGTTAAATACCTATAAGTACGCGTGTCACCAAGTATAGTTTGGATCTGATATAGGATACTCAAGTTATTAATAAAAATAAACATTTTATTGAAATTCTAGTCTATTTTTAGCAACTGGGACCTTGATTTTTAGTACATATCCCGAAGTCGATAGGGTTCTGTCTTCGGTGATAAGTAAGCATGTCACCAAGTTTGGCTTTGATCTAATGTAGGATACTCAAGTTATCACCTGGAAACCAAAATTTTATTGAAATTTAAGTCTATTTTCAGCAACCATGACCTTGACCTTTGGAGTACCAACCCGGAAATCGATAGGGTTCTGCCTTGGGTGATAAGTAAGCATGTGATCAATATTGGGTTTTGATCCAATACAGGATATTCAAGTTATCACCCGGAAACCAAATATTTATTGAATTTAAATATTTTGATATTGTTAATTAAATTAGTTGAAATCACTTCCATAAATTGAATTGAATTTTCACTGTCTTGTAACCTGTACGGCAGTTTTTGTTGAGTCATAATAAGATGGCGGGTCATACGAGCCCGAACTGGTAGACACCTCATTTTTTTTCCTTTTCACTCACTTGACCTCGTTTTGCGTGAAGTTGTGTTACTGCACAGAACCCAAATATAATGGGGAGTCTCCACACCAAGCGTCATGGACCAGCATTCATATGTAATATTGCATTTTATATCCAAACTAGGAGTCCGAAGTGCTTTGAAAAATCGAAGCGAAAATATGATGTTTGATTGAACTTTACATCGACTCAATCCACTATACCAAACAAAAGTGGATGTTTATAGCCTATTTTTGTACCAAACATTTCGATCAGCATACTCAGAAACTATAATATCTGTAAAACGATTTGTCAAAAAACTGCGGTGTACGGTCGTGTCGCAACCAAATGCTTACATTTTTCCCTCGATTACGTTTGAGTCATTGTACGGCCGAGTCCAAATTCACAAACTCCGTTAGAAGTGTGCACGCAGTTGAGTCATTTGGTCAATATAACCTGTTATTGTTGCATATCAGTAGAAGTTACTAAAGGCATTCGATAGATACATGTCATTATCTCAACACTTTAAAGACGGACCATTTAACTTGAAAGGAAAGCTTGTTTGTATTTTCTAAAAATATATTTTGATACTGAATTTTCAGGAGAAAAACACAAAGAGTTCAACAATTAACTGAAAGTTTCATTCATCGCGAATAAAATATTTGCTTACAAGAACAGAACACCACACCCACTCCCTCAATGCTCATTTTATTCAATCTGTTGAATACAAGTCTACTAGGAGGCACATTTAGGTAAAATAATTTTTTGTGCAAGGATGCTTACAAGCGATATTTTTACGTCTCTGAAAAAAAAAATACTATCAGATAAAAACGTAGAATTTAGGTAATTATAGATGATTGGTTGCAGTCCACACTTAAATGATGTTAGGTCTAGATCGGGTGGTAAACCGTTCCATATTCTTATGGTGCGAGGAAAGAAGGATGAGGAATGGTAATTTGTTGGTGAAAATGGCAGCACACTTATGATCTCTTGATGGAATAAGGTTGTTTTTACTCTATAAATGAGTGAAGAGAATCGTCTGAGCTGTTGTAAGGTAGGCAAGTTAAGTTGCTGTGTACCTGAAGCTGCTCTTATTTGAACTATTTTAATTTGTGGACATACATTTGTTGCCAAGGATCCCAAACTATGTAACAGTATTTCAATTGAGGCCTTACATAGGTATTATATGCTTGTTCTTGGGATTGTTGGTTTTTATACCATGCTAGATAAATCTAAAAGTGTTATTTGCCTTGTTTGTGATGTTATTGTGTGACTATTCAAGAATAAATATTTGGTAATGGTGAGATCAAATGATACTTTGTCCACTTATTTAAAAATTTTGTAATGGAGAGTATATTCAAAATGTACTGGTTTTCTTTTCCTCCACATGTGAATGATTTCCGTGTTGAAATCAATCTTCTTAGATTTCGTCTAGATCAGATTGAAGTGCATTACAGTCAGATTGTAAGTCGATGGTAAAATAGACGATGGTACGAGGTGTGAAGAGACATGTTTGCTTGATAATGTCGTTGATACATATGTGAAGAAGAGGCACTGGTCCAGTACTGAACCCTGACGGACTCCTGATAGGACACGGAAGTTGCCGAATTCTTGTCCATCAACGACGTTCTTCTGTTCCTATTATTGAGAAGAGATGGATATCTTCTTCAACGGATTTTTTTTCTAAAATTCCTCAGCCAAGCATAATATAGCTCACTATTATATAGATATGCTTTTCTGGTTATGCAAATTTCAAATTCAATGTTCAGCAATCCATCTCATGATTGTGATGTAATATTTGTTGATTTACAAAATAATATTTTACTAAAATGAGATGTATATATTTTAATAAAAAAAACTTATATGATAATTAAATGTGTGATTTCCTACATTAGCAGTGACTTTGTACTTCTCTGCTAGAGGTCATAAAAGGGACTTAATACCCCTTTTTGAATATTTGCTAGAAAATTTGGTGGACTCGTCAGTTAATCGGATATTATGAAACAATTGACATTAAAACCAGGGTCACATGTTTCGCTATTCATTTACATTTAGGTTCAGATTCTACATAGATCTGCGGAACCACAAGTTGTTCATGTGCTGACTTTATGATCTTAAATACATTACAATCAGTATCTAATGTTCTCGTTGTCAGTGACAAGCAGTAGTTGAAAAAGGGGGTTTGGTGTTCTGTTCTAGTATGAAAATATTTTATTGACCTTGAGCCAAACTTTTAGTTAATTTTTGAAGGCATTGTGTTTTTCTTTTCTGAAAATTCAGGATTAAAATATATTTTTAGAAAATATAGTCCGTGGGCAGGAAACACTTTCTGTGCACCCCCTCCCACCCCAACCCACTTCCGAAACAGACCGGTTTTTTTTTTCAGTCCTTCTATGTCCCTTCTTCAAAATAAAACATGTTAACATGAACATAACCTGCACGTATAGACAGTATAGGGCCACTTTTATAGTACACCCGAAAAATTATTGTATTTTCGTTTTAACATAAGTTTCATCTTTTAAGCTCCATAATTTTTTTTCAGATAAGTAATATGTACTGAAATTTGGTATCAAATTAAAGCTAATTTAATATCCTTTACAATGAACACAAGTTTGGGTACTTTACGCCAATTTCATGATCTAGGGATACAAAAAATCTACCCCTACTCCTGTCAAAAATTATGAAAATGTCGATTTTAGGCTGTCAATTCCTTTCAGATAAACAACCCTCGTCATTTGATCTAGTTTTTATGCCTAACTTATCAGTTGTGACACAATGTTGGAAAATAAAACCATTAAAGTCAATTAAAATTTGATTTTTGGTATAATTTTTTTGAAAAATGGAATTTTTCGGAATTTTAGATGTTTCACAATTTCGACTTTTTGACTTAAGGGTCGTTAAAATCTGAATATATATTTAATAATTGCCGATTCAATAATAATTTATGATATGTTGGCAACAAATTGTAGACAAAAATTTTAGTTTCAGAGGTATTGTAGGTTCATAAATGTCAAAATTAGCACCCCTGCCCAAAAAATTAAGAGAAAATTAGAAATATTCAGGCTCTAAATGATAAAAAGATAATGTTTAATGGGAATTCTAGTGTGTATTTCACTGAAACTGACATACAGAAGATCATTTAAGTAGATTAAAACTTTTCGAAAGGTCTCTTTTGGACCCTTCTGTCCGAAATTGTATGAAAAATGGAAATTTTCCGTTTTTCAGAATTTCTGCTGTTTTGACTTTGAGATGCAAATACTTCATGAAATTGATATATAACTTGAAAATGTTGATTAAATATCGTTTCATCGTATCTAAGCAATTAGAAAGTATGTTTTTAAGCCTTTTTAGACTTACTACAGTCTCATAAATTACAAACATATTACCCCTTACCACACATATTCAAAACAATTCATTTCATTTTATTCATCTTGAAAAGCTTAAACATTGTATAAAGGTTCAATGACATATCGTTTTCAAACACCAAAACACACAGAGCCTCTAAGATATCAGAAATAAGATCATGCGCTCACTTTATGGGAGTTATTCAGCTATTTAACTTTGAATTTCGGAAAATTCTGAAATACTGAAAATTCCCATTTTTCACGCTAATCGTCCAAAATATTCAATTTTATCCATATTTTGGCGTCAGAAATACATATTATGATGTATCAAATGCATCTTTTTCAAAGAAAGTAAAACATTAGTATGCTTTGTTCATTTATATGTACAGACGGTCATATACAACACACATTTTGCATTTTCTGGTTATTTTATTATTTTTTTCAAATGAATACTTATATATCATTGTACAAAACACATACATATATACAAAAGCACAAAGCATACATATATATAAAACATACAAACAATGCATGCAATCAATAAGAGAAAAAAGAAAAGCATACTTACTTGTTGATTACTACAACATAAGACATGCATAATATTTGAGACAAAAGAAAGGGCTAAGCCAAAGTAGGAAAAATAGTAAAAATAAAAACAAACAAACAAACAAAACTAGACTTGATCAAAACAAGGCGATTTGGATAGTAACAGGAAGGTACAGGTATGAAAATATTAACTCAAAAGAGTAGCAGAAAAAAAACAGCAAACTAAACATATCTTAATACTATATATATATATCCTCCTAATCTTCAAACATTTGGGACCAGGGGCTCCAGCAAGAATGGTACCTTTCAAGTTCTAAATATTTAAAAGATATATATTTTTCAAGCATTAAGTTTTCTTTTAGAAAATTTTTCAGTCCTATTATGTTCACATCCCTTTCCCTTGCTTTGGTTTTATAGATATAAAATTTTGTTATCATAAAAATTTTGTTTCTAACTAGGTTTAGGTCTGAAATTTTCGAAAAGCCAAATATTACAACTTCTAAATTCAGTGGCAATTCGATTAATGTTTTTTGAAAGATCCACCTGTTAAGTTTTCGCCATAGATCAGAAATTTTGTGGCAACCCCAAAACAGATGTTCAATTGTTTCTGGTACTTCATTACAGAAACAACACATTTCAGAGTTTTTAAGTTTTATTTTGTACAATAACTCATTTGTCCCCAAAATTCTGTGTATGATTCTGTATTTTAGCCAGTAGAGTTTTGTATTTTTTGAATATTTAAAACAGTCTCTGTGAATCATCTTCCGATCAATATCTCTTTTGTTTAAAATAACCTCCCACTTCTGTTCTGCTGAAATTTTTATTAGTACATTATACATATCTTTTGAACCCTTTTTTGATATAAAAAATACATTAAGGCCAAAAGGTACTAATGGTTGTGTTATTTTCTCACACACATTGATATTCATAAGTTTAATCCATCCTTTCACACTATTGACAATGCCATAAAATTGTAAAAACATAGGTCTGAAGTAATAAATGCGTTGAAACTCTTGAAAAGATAATAAATTTCCTTGACTATCTACAAGATCGTTAATAGTCCATATTCCACGTTCAGCCCAATTCTTATAAAATACACTCGAATCGCCGACTTTTATATTTTCATTAGTCCATAAAGGACAACATAAAATATCTGTAGAATTTTTAGGTTTAAACAGAGTTTTTAAATTACTCAATGACCTAAAAACTTCTTCCCAAAATTTATTTTTGGGGGTACTGTTTGGTCCAACATATGCAAATACAGACAGATCTATATTTTCATTGAGTTTCAGTAGTTTAACCCAACCAGAATAAGAGCTAAACAATCGTCTGATCCAGGTTAGTTTAAGCCCCTGGATAAAAGCTTTCAAATTAATCATTTTTAAACCACCCAAACCATAGTCTTGGACGATAACATCTTTTTTACCTTGTCTGGTTTACCATCCCAGACAAATGAAAACAGTTTACACGTTAACTGTCGCAACATATTTTCATCTGGTTCTGGGATGGCTAAAAATAGATGGTTAAGTTTTGAGATGATCATAGTTTTGATAATAGTAATCCTCCTAAAAGGAGTAACTGTCTGCTTTGACCATCTACTTAGAGTAATTTCTATTTCATGAAATTTCGGTTTATAATTCAAGGACGGTATTCTGTCTAAATCTACAGAAAAAAGTATATCTAATAGTTTAAAAGTACTGGAGCCCCATTGCAGTTCCCACTTTACACATATCTTATCCTGACTATGTTTTTTGCTTCCATTCCAAATGACACTTGTCTTTTCCAAATTAATCATAAGTCCCGAGATTTCAGCGTAAAACTGAAGAACACGAAGAGAGGCATCAAGAGAGGCAGGAGATCCATCAAGAATCAATGCAGTGTCGTCAGCATATTGATACAGGCAAAATTCTGTATCATCAATTGCTATACCCTTTATCTCCTCATTCCTTTTGATTAAAATGCCTAAAATTTCAGCACACAGTAGAAAGAAGTAAGGGGATAAAGGATCCCCTTGTCTACAGCCCCTTTTGCACACTGAAAAAATCTGAAAGAAAACAATTTTGGGCAACAGCTGACGTTATATTTTCATAAAAAGTTTTTATCCATTGTGAAATGCCGTTACCGAAGTTAAAAAATTAAGAGTGTCATATAAAAAAGACCAAGAAATGGAACCAAAAGCTTTTTTCAAAATCTATAAGTAATAGTATTCCTGGAATATCATTTTCTTCTGTATAATGAAGAATATCATAAATTAAACGGCAATTTTCACCAATATATATATCTTCCCGGGATAAATCCTGTTTGATCGGTACTAACAAGATATGATAAAACAGACTTCAATGACCGAAATCTTTGTCTCTCTGAAAAACTTCTGCATCAAAGGTTTAGATATCATAAATTGATAAAACATTCTCTAAATTTTATTATAGATACATTGACTTATTAAGAAAATTTGGTTCTACATGCAGGGCTCTTATACATCAGGGCATTTCACATCCAAACTTCTATGGCAATATCATTTACAAAGCGCATAAATTCAAAAATTGTCTTTCCAAACTTATTAATCCGTTGAACAAATTTATTCATAAAGGATATAACAGCATTGTTGTTAAATCTTTACTTCTGGTTTTTGTTGGCAAAAATATTGATCAATTCCTAAATTCTTTACATCATAACTAAATTTAAACAATTTTTCATATTCATTCAATTTGGCAGTATTTGGCATTGCACAATATCATGTTCTTCTTTCATAATTGATGACGTTGTTATACCAAATCTAGTTAGAAGTATTTCAATTGAAATGTTATATGTAAGAAGGCTTGATATCATAGTCAACGGAAATTGTGTCCTTAGCTAGCTCTCAGTAACTGCTAGCATTTGTCAGGACAGTACCTGTTTGTATTGTGTTCATGTTTTATGTACTTCCTTGTAAGGGTACTCGTCTTGATAAGTTGGACTTTTTTCTAGTTTGATTTTGACTGTGAGTCTTTTTGTGTATTTATTTTTAGCCATTCACCACACATAGGGGGAGGGTTTGGATCCAAGAAAACGATTTTAACCCCACCGCATGTGGTTTGTTTCCATTGACTTATTCACTTTTTTACCTTTTTGGGGCCAGTTAAGGCTTACTATATCGTGTGAGGTTCTCACTGTGTTGAAGACCATATGGTGACCCCTAGATGATTTGTTTTTTTATCGTTTTAACCTGGATATGGGATGTTGTCTCCTTGACATTTACCCCATTTCCTTTCTTTTTCATATTTAATCTTTCTGCGATACAACTGGTCGCAATTTATATATTGAATTTAATAGTGTTATTGGTCGCCATTTTTTTAGATATTGTTTCTACTTGCCCTCTTTAGGAATACATGTGATCACTCCCTGTCTCTGTGTTACTGACATTTGTCCACTCTGATATCTATAATTTATTGACCTTAATACAAACTTTCCAATATCAATCCAGAAGAATTTTAAAAAATCAGCAGTAAAACCATCGGAGCCTGGACTATTATTTTTTTCATACGTTTTAAAGCTGAAATTAATTCCGTTAACGTTATTTCTCCCTCTAATGAGGATTTTTGGTTTTCATCTAATTTAGGAATATCCGGATATGGAATTTCTGTATTAAGGTCAACTTTTTTTAGACAATCATGTTTAGTATATAGTTTTTCATAAAATAATTTAGTCTGTTTCAAAATTTCTGTTTGGTCATTTATAACCACATCTTGATCAGTCATGAGTTTATAAATAGTTTTAGAAACAAATTTTTTTGTTTCTAAGTTACAAAAAAGTTGGTAGGCCTCTCTCCTTCTTCAATCCAGTGAGTACGTGATCTGATATATTGACCTCTTACCTTGCTTTGTCTAAGTATACGTAATTATGTCTTTTTCTCCTCTATTTCAATTAGGTTGTGGTCTGATTACGCACTTTTTTCCAGTCTACGAATTTTATTTATCAAATCATTTTCTAATTTCACCCTTTCCCTTTGTTAAAAGTTGAATATGATATAGTTTTACCCCTATTTTCTGTAAGCAGGGTTTCCAAGGAAAGTTGATCATTAATTATAAAATGAATATCAAAATTGTCAATGTTTTTCACTTCATGTTTAACCTATACAAGAGCTGAGTATTGTTCTTTTATCTTATTTATAAGTTTTTTTACTATTTTCACATATTCAGTATCCTGAAGAAGGGAGTTATTGAACTTCCATAGGCCTTCACCACAGGTGAATGATCCGACCTGTAACTATTTTCTATTGAAACACCACATATATTATGAAAAAAGTTTTCAGATATCAGAAAGAAATCCAGTCTAGACTGTTTAAATGGGTCTCGTTTCCGCCAGGTAAACCGCCTAAGATCAGGATTTATCTCTCTAAATGGATCGACTAAGTCATAATATTCCATCATATCTAATAATTTTTCACGAGATTTAGAATTACTTATATTGATATAGTTTTGTGTGTCAAGTTGAAAATCCTGAATAAGATTAAAATCTCCACACAACATACATGACTGGCTGTCAAAGTTTCCAATAAGATCAGCAACTTTATTATAAAAACAAGGAGTGTCGACGTTTGGGCCATAATTATTGATTAGTGTTATTCTATTATTTTCAATATTCAAATCCAATATCAAATCCCCATCTTTTTTTTCATACGATGAATTTTGAATTCAAAGTTGTTTTTGAAAAGGATTCCAACTCCTCTTTGATTGGAAGCATACGAATTGAAGAAGCATTCTCCACTCCATTGATTCTTAATGGCTACTTCTTCATGTTCTACAAAATGTGTGTCCTGAAGACAAAAAATATTGCAATCTTTTGAATAAAGATAATTTAAAACATCCCTCCTCTTCTCCTTCATATTCAAACCTTGACAATTATATGACAATACTTTAATACATTGCCCTCTCATGGTATATGGGGATTCAAATCATTGAGAAAAAAATATAGAATGATTGACAATATATGCAAATTAAAACAAACAATATATATAGTTTACCTCTGAAATCTCGGAATACCTTTCTTCCTTTCTCTGTGTGCATTCTTTTGTGAATCTCATTTCTAAACAAAGTCACAAATACATGTAAATAATGTACAATGAATATAAAGGGAAATAGATAAATACAAAAAAATCTAACAAACATTATAGAAAATACAATGTTGTCTATATCATGGAGATAATCACTTTTGTTTAGTGGAGTCCAGTTACGTGATTTTCATGATTTCATGATATAAGGGAATTAACTCTAGATGATTTTCTGCACAATTACTAATATGTAATTACTTTAACAAATGAACAAAGAAAAACATAGTTTATGATCTAAGGGAATTAACTCTCGTGATTTTCTGCACAATAAACTTATAAGGAACTTGTTTAATATAGATAACTATATCTATTTCCCTTTGTTATTACTTAAAAAAAACATACGTTTAATTTTAATGATAATTTTGTATTTATGAAAAAGGTGACAAGATCACACATGATGCACAAAATATACAATAACTGTCCAATTGTGTTTGGCATCCTCATCTGATCCAGTCATATTTGACACACATGAATTTCACAACACAAAGCTGAAGTAAAAAGAGCCGCAAAAAAAAAGACGGCGCGATAATTTCCCGGTTTACAGTATCCGCCTGTAAGAAACAAAATGTGCACAGCAATTAATTATGTTTGCTACTCTATTTGAAAATAATTAGGATTTCTAATAAACATGATTTTTTGTTAGAAAATTAATATAGAAGTAATTTAAGTGAAAAAAATTGATAGGTTGATGATCTCGTTTTTGAGATTTAAGTGATTGAAAATTTGGCGGGAAACTGAACTCCTCTGATTTTTCATAGGATTAACATTAACAAGGTTTGACCATGAATAAATGTGACAGAATAAATAGAATTTAATGAAATTGTTATAGAATGCTCATAAAGATGTATAAAATGAAATTATGGAAAAAAATAAGGGGGTCAATGTGCAAAAAATTATAATGCTTTTAAAAGGATAAAACCCGAGGATTCCGAAAATCTGACAGAAATCCCAAAACATGAGGAGCGAACCTCCTTAACTGTTTCTATATATTACATAAAACTGTAAAAAAATTAACGAAATGTTTATCAATGTTTCACTTTGATAAGGATGCATCTGTTTTTTCTTTTGTATGTATTCTGTTGTATCAACTGTTGCATTTCAATTTCTTTCAAACTGTTATCATATGGCATAAATGCCAGTCTACATTTTAACTCACCTTGCTTAATGGGCATGTGAGCTTTTTGCCATCACTTTGTGTCCGTCGTCCGTCTGTGGGTTTCATAATGTTCATATTTTATTTAATTCTTTATTTAAAAAATATAATAGAAGGAGGTAAACTTTATCTTGAAACATTGTTCTGCATTTCAGGATATACCCACATGGAAATTTTGAAGAAAACCTAAACTTCCATAAAGGAGTTATTTCTCCTTATTGGTCAGATTTTTGTGGTTTTTATATGGTTTCTCTTATTTTCAAAAACGCATTGCGATAAAGGATTCGTTTGAATAGAAAAAGTTTTAATCTTATCAAGAACCATATTTGTTTCATATGTCCCACGGGTTTGCATCTCATCCAAAATGTTCACCGGGGAACATAGTTCAACATAGATCCTCATGGGAAAATTTATCTTTTATATTAATTCTTGAAACCCGTTTCAAACATCAAGTTTATATCAACTGGGCATGGTAACATTATAATGGCCAATAAAGAGATGAATGAGTTTGCTGCTGATAACAGATTCAAGATGGCCACCACAGCAGATCTCCGTTTAAAAATTGTACCCTAGGGGAAAATGCAAATTTCTTATCCTAGAAAATCGGTTCTTGTATCAAGTTAATAATAAACATTTTTTGTACCGATCATAAAACCGGGATGCCAACCTATTCAGATCTTATTATAATATTGGACCAAAAATCTTGTATTTCTTTCTTGAAAATTGTTTCATACATCAAATTGATATTTTCATTTCAGTAATCTACCAGATGATTGATAAACTACCATTCATAAAAATGATGACAGTCACCTCCGATTATTCATTTTATGCTATGGGAAGATTGTATGAGGTCAATAGCCGCCAGGTGAGCGATATAGGCTCATGTGAGCCTCTGTTTTGGTTGGGTATACTAGTATATAAATATTTAATGGACACATTTTGAGTTTTTATTGGAGATTGATTCTTTTTAAGTCTTTAATATGCCAAATGATGTAATGTGTGCATAAAGTTGACCATATGTCTATTTTTTAATTAAAATGCAGATGGGTATATTTTACTGTTCTTCGCTTTCAAATCCTTGGTTAATCTTTTCAATTCGGTATGAAAATAATTTTGTTGGTTTGTTAGTGTGTCCATTCTCCGTTATCTTACATTGCTTAGTTTTCTATGATCCTGTAGTTACTTTGTCCTGGTTTATTGTTTCATTTTCCCACTACATGTATGTCTTTATTATGGTTGTGATTCTTTAAATTCATGCATATCTCTGTCCTCTGCTGATATTGGTAAAATTGTTACTGCTTATCGATGACTACTTTAAAATGCTTTGCCAATGGTGTACAAAACATTTTTGTGAATTGAAGTTTTTTGCTACGTTATTTATATTAAATGAAGACGAATTTTTATAATTCATACAGTAGACAATTAACAAGAAAAAATAAAAGGATAAAACGTTTGATATTTATATACATGCAATTAAAAATTTGGCGGGAAATGTCCATTTCTAGGTTTTTCAAAGGCTTTGAGATCTGCAAGCCTTGAAAAAAGGGTTGAGGAGTAATGTCAGTTTCTTAAAATTTTCTCAAAAATTCCTTTAAGGTACATGCTTTCAGAATATAAAATGAAAAGTGTGTGTTCATGGGCAAAACATGCTGTAATATGGAAAAAGACAGAGGAGTGAGCATATCTGACCAAATGTCATAAATAAACAATGGCAACTACCTTCAGATATTTGTTATGTATCAGCTTCTTCATATGTTTTTATATCAGTACTAAAAATGATTGATTTTATCTGAACTAAAAAGGCATAATTTGTCGATAATGCCATCTGCGTAACTCATATTGGAGCTTGAAATGTAAATATGCTAGTTACATTTTCTTATTTTAGCTGGTTAGGTAGCAGGTGAGTTTATCCCTGTGAGTGCATTGCATCTGTGCTGCAGTGCTATATTTAAGCAATATTGTTTTTGTCATTTAATTTGTGTATCATTATTCACAGTAACCTCGGTATTTTGTTATTTGCTACCACTGGGCCGAAGCCACTGCTGGTGGACTGTTAGTCCCCGAGGGTATTCACCAACCCAGTAGCCAGTACTTCGGTGCTGGCCCGAAAACCGATTTTATTTAAAAATTTGCAATATCTAAAATTTAGAAAATTTTGTTAAACCTAAGGAGTATCTCCCTCTTGCATAGCTCTGTCCTTAGCTGATTTTGGCTTTCCTATTTAGATCCTATTGGTAATTTGTTCTCTATCAGTTTTACACCTATTTCGGTTTATGGACTTCCAAATATATTGATATTATCTGCACTGAAGAGACATAAGTTGTCGAAATGCGCATATGCAGAACCTAAATTCACAGTAACCTCGGTATTTTGTTATTTGTGTCCCTACTGGTACACTTAACGTATTTTTATGCTTTATTAAAATGTAAATAGGAATTTATGTATCTAATAATGGGAAAAAATATTATATGTTATTCGGGAATCTTCACAGGGGATACGGGTTCATATTCCCTATCTGTGTTTTATATCCCCAGAGCCGTCAGGGGAAGGGGATATAGGGCACAGAAAGGGAATACGACCCGTATTCCCTGTGAAGCCCGAATAACTTTTATATTCTGCTAGAAGTGTTATAATTTTTCTATTACAAGCGTTTAAAAATTGTGATTTTGCAACCCTGTCAAGGTAACCAATCAAAATGCAGGATTTCACTTCAGCAGAATATTGTCTATCATTCTTATGGTTTTAATCATATAATATCATTACATCATCGGTAATAATTTTGTTCTTGTTACATATATGTATTTGTTAGATTTTTATTTTATTTTTATTGGATGCTATTTTTTATTTTTCACAAATTTAAATATATTGTAAAACTGAACTGGTGATTTTCTTAGATTTTAATATTTAATCATTATTTTATTTACTCTTGAATACAAAATGTCAATCATATTTTATACAGTTTTACCGTATAATTGGTTATTTTCGCGAGAACTTAATTTTCGCTTTATTCGCACCAATTCTGAAGTCGCGAAAATTGCATACCGCGAAATATAATTTAAATTAGACTTTATACAGCAAATGATAGGCAATCGCGAAAATTTGAGTCCCGTGAAAATAAAGTCCACCAATTTTGAAAGAAATCGCAAAATTTGCGTCCCGCGAAAATAATCATGTGTACGGTATATTATTTGAATGTGAATAAATACAGAAATACACTCTCTATCAAAGAAATATTGCCTATGTTGTACTGAGGAAATTGAAAATGAAATGATCATTTCATATTTGACTGATTTTAACATTTTTTGCTTGAACTCGAACTGGTACAAAAATCAGAAATATGTATCATAAGTGTTAAATAAGAGAAAATGGAAGTGAAAATCTCACTTGGTAATACATTTTAGAAATATATAGATAATAGTGTTGCACACAGCTCTATAGAGGGTTCAAAATCTAGCCGTAGACCTTCCTGTATTTTCCGATGCTGACAGGTTTAAAAATATGCTTTTCATCAATGTTGGCATTTGGAATCATATATTCTACCTTTGCAGCTCATCTCACCAATACATTGTCATTTATTTTTGAAATACATCGGAAAACTAATACTGAAGCAACAAGAGAAGGGTAAGCATGATCTGCCCCACGCATGGCACCCATCATGCGGGCAGTTCCAAAAAGGGGTCTTAAGATCTGTTAAGCAATTGATTGGTAAATGCCATTGTCTAAACTTAGCAATGAAGGGATGTGGAGTAAATGCACATGAGACAAAGTCGCTACAAATACATGGCAAAATAAAACAATAGAACAACGCTTTTGTCGTTGTTCTTAATCTTACCCTTGATAAAAATACAATATAATAAAGGTATAAGTCTGACCAACAGAAAGGACCAAGATAAATGTTTACATTAACATCACCGACGGGGACAAAACTAAAGATAACAGTGTATAAAAACAGTAAACAATGACAGTTTGAACTCCAATTGAAAACTCGGAGCATCATCCGGTGTTCTGGAAGGGCAAGCACTGTCTGTTCAAAGCGTGGTACCCGTCACTCTTCAAATGAAAAGTTTGTCAGTTCGGCAATAATATCGTGATATACTCTATTCTGTTTGTGAAATATATACAATGTAACGATCTATCTAGTCATGTTGAGGACAGTAAATCCTCTTGTAGTGACAATTGCAATTAAGCCATTCATACCCTTAGTGTAAACAGTTATTTCGTTATATTGGTAAACAATTGGTATACAAACTACAGACATGATAAAATCGAATTATTTGTGAAATGCAGACGCCATATGCTGGCGATGTGGTACTGTAACTGATGAAAAACGGAAAGCTCACGATTATAACGGTTGTAGTCAATTTTTATTTCAGACATCCAAAGTTATTAATAAGATATAATTAGTAGCCGTGCAAATTGAGAAACAATCAAATTGAGCCAAGCAAATGCACATCAATGTCTTTTCTTAATGTCATTTCCTTTTATGGTCTCTATTGATTCAGTAAGTGAATTCTGAATAATCATGCAAAGAAAAATTTCAAAATTAAACAATATTCATAAAACGAAACAACAAAGCGCAAAAATAAATCAACAGAACTGACTGAGGAGAGCCACAAAATATATAGAATCAAGCTTAATTGATCGTGTAAACATTTAATAAATAAAACTTAACAAACTCAAGGATCGCCACTGCTCGTTCAGCAGTAAATAGTTTCATTTTGTAAAAAACAAAAGCATTAAATGAATACAAAAACAACCAACCAGAATAGGAAATCGAATATTCAAAAAGCAAAAACTTGATTATACAGTAATACAATTACACTGGACAAAGCACAATAAGGATAACAACATAAGGCTGCAAGATCCAATGTTGCATTCTGTTGCCTATTGCTGCCAACTTGGACAAGGTATAGACATTGTCACCATTTTTAAAGGAGACCACCATGTACTATATTTGCAAAGTTTGAATTTAATTGGTCTCGTTGAATCTGAACGTATTTCAAGTAGGGTACTATCTTTAACTATTTTAATCAATTGAAGTTATCTTTGTTAGAATAAAACTTTTTGGAGAACTTTGATGATCAATATAGGATTAAACACTGATTTTTTTGAAATTATGTATGTATAAACTCCGACAGCTCACTCACAAACTGAATAAAGTCCGAAGGTAAAGTTTGAGAGTGAGCTGCCGGAGTTTATACATACATAATTTCCCAAAAATCAGTGTTTAATCCTTATAATTCCAATTTTGTACGTTAAAAACTGTGTGATCCATGCTAACGACGTCTTTATTTGCTGCACTATATTTTTGCAGAGCGGATTCATGGGAAAACGGAAATATTGAAAAATATTTCCGTTTGCTATTCATGACGTCGACCAATGAAAATGAACGTTACAATTACACTTGGAATTATATTTGGATAAAGTAAGTGAGAACAGGACAGTCAGTCAAAAATCGAACACCTTGCAGACAACGGCAGAATGAAAAAAAACGCCAAGAACAAAGGACATCATACAACTATGGCACAGAAAAATGGGGACACACATACAGTTGAACAACACGGACCCGATATAAAACCATGAGTGAGCTCAGATGCACCGGTACAGTAAGCATCGTCTTCTTATAAGACATCACACAAGTATGGCACAGAAAAATGGAGACACACATACAGATGAACAACACGGACCCAATGTGTGAGATCAAATGCATTGGTACAGTAAGCATCTTCTACTTATAAGACACACTCCGCATTGAACATGTCATTTACGGTAGTAAAGTCAAATCCGGTAGAGTAAAAACGAAACTTACGCTGTTGTCATCTGGGAACAGATATCGAATAGCAGTCCACAAGGTCATGATATCGACCTAAAACTTCTGTAGTCATGACTTAAAGTTATGGGTAGCATACCCTTTTTAAAGTAGCTTATTTGTCAGTAACTGGGCTCTATCAAGGAGTTTCGACCACAGCCGAGTTTGGAGATATAAACTTCATTTGCTTGCGCTTTTGGAATGTTCCTACAAAGAAAAGAGAAGTTGACTATGGGAAAAATGAAGTCAACGCGTTTGTCATACAGCTTAGTTTGAAGTATACCAGCTGTCGTCAATTTCAAGATGAAGGTAAATTAATTAGGCTGATGTAGAAATATGTTTTGTGGATCATTTGTGGATCAAGCTATGTACCGTTGTTTGTATGAGAATTTGTTTAGTTTTAGTATCCAGTACAAAGAGGGAGGTCAGCGTCTTCATCCTTTGTCAAACTCCCAAAGGAAAGCAAACCATATTAGTTTCGCAATATCTCCTCCTTAGACAGAGTTAGCATGTGCTGTGTTGGATTGCCTTGGGATTTTAAATGCCCATTTTTAATAATGACTTTTGCGTATTGTTTTTCGGGGCCTTATCTGAGGTAATTGGCAACATCAGCATTTTTAGTTCTCATTGACCCTCGTAGCTGATTGATTTGTTTTTGAATAATAGACCTAATATCCTGAATCCACTCCGAAACAGAATCAAGATCTTCATCTTATTCAAGTTTACTCAATTTTCTGGCGTAGTCCTCTACAACATCTATAAGAGGTTTAAAAGTGTGAGCCGAGTTGATTGATCGTAGTTCAAGGAATTTTGATTAAACTAGTGGGTAGTTTCAAATGAGAAGATACTTGAACTTGAAGATATATATTAAAAACATGATTTTTTTTTTACTTTATTATCTGCTGGTGGTCATCTTTGATGACGTAAAGACACAAAAATCACAATTTTGTAGCGGTCATCCAAAGACAATTAAGATCATCTTTAAATACCAATGTTCAAGCAGTTTGAATCAAATTTTGTCATACTAGTAATTGTTTAAGGGTTTTCAGACATTAAACATTTAAGTAATATTCCAGCTAAGAGTCAGGCAGAGGGTGGCATATCAAAAATTGAGATTCTGTAATTTTTGGCTTAGGTGTATTCATTCGGTAATAATAACACATCCCAAAAAGTTTTTACATTCGACGATGTGTAAGGTCTCGAGATAATTTTAGACTGGTTATATAGAGAAAAAATGGTGGGAAAATTTTCCCGTACTTTCCACTGTACAATGTAACCAAATTTTTGACGCTGATAACTCACAAAGACAAAATAACAAGAACTTTTATCTATCAAAATGACATTTAGTTGGTTAGTTTTAGTTAAATCAAAAATCAAAATTTGCGTTTTTTCCCTCAATGTGCAGTGCACCAATGCACTCTGCCTGTTTCTTCGATGGACTAGTACTTAAATGCATTACCATTGAGATTCTGTATAAAACAATATTCCCCAAGTGCAGCCATCTTTTATAAGGTATGATAAAGTTACAAAACTTTGAAATAGGTCACCCAAAAATAATGAAGGCCAAATCATATCATAATTGTTCAAGAGAAAATCTTTGAATTCATTACCCCTAAGGTCTGATGTTTTTAACTTTTTTCTGGCTGGCGGCTATTTTGTTAAAACAGAATATGCAAAATTGCATAATTATTTATCTTTTGATTAAAATATGGGACAAAAGGCTGAAATAAATCTGATGAGAAGTTTGTATTCTATAGACCATGACAAAACTAAAAAAATATATACTCGAACAAACAGGTTATATGTATTGTTTTATTTAATATAAATTTATATCTTTTATTACATTAATTACATTAATACTTAAAATTATGACTACGATGCTCCGTCATGCACTAAGTTGTCAAGAAATAACCTATGTCAATATCTGATTACAGAAGTAGAGGAGATTACAAAATGATAAATACAGTTGATTAAGTGATAAAACTCTTTAAGTTAACAGTGGTTAAAAGTGATAGGTGACCCTTGCGGTCAATACGCGTTGCCTTATCTTCCACGGGTAAGTGTCCATAAGTGTGCGTCATGAAATACTTGATGTCTAAGTGAATAGTACACTGACTGTCGACTACTCTGCTTATTCATTATAGGTTTCCAGACGTTTTCATTTGTATTCTCAGAAGAATAAGTACTTCTCTAATGTCTCAGTTTCATTCCATAGATGGTCCACATTTTTTCCTACATGTAAATTTAATGGTCTCGCGATTGAATTGTTTAAAATTTAATTATGGCGTGAAATGTATTTGCCGTCTTTGGACTTTACCATTGTGATGGCATGAAAAAAGACTATCATGCATAATGACGTCACGTTCAAAGAACGCATTTATTTCGAATCAGCAGAAACGGGAAAACATCCCTATATCATAAGAGAAATATATTTAACAACAGCAATTACTGTATCTCGTGAAACACGACATTTCTCCACTCACGATGGCTATGTTTCCAAATATTTAAAACGCTCGGCAAGCCTCGTGTTTTAAATTTTGAAAATTGGACTATGTCGAGTGAAGAAATGTTGCATCTCACTTGATGTAAGTGTAACTCTATAATTATTCATCAAATCAAAATTCAAGACTGGGATATCTTTACTCGTGTCAGATTTTTTGTCATCTTTTTCATGTTTTTCTCACGTTTCGATGCGCACACCACATTTCTCAAACCCGATATCCCGATCTTTCATGTGTTGCAAGTATTTATGCAATATTTGTTACATTGTTGAACGTGATGAGTAGAGCACCGTTAACATTTTAAGACTAACATTCGTAATTAACCTGCAGCTGACACAATGTTTTTTTTTTTTTTTCGAACAAACCCAGCTTCGCTGTTACTCATGAAAGATTCCTTGCCAACAATAACTCTGTTTATTATTTGTTTGTTTCATGATGTTTAAAGCCACATTCGGCAATATTTGAGCGATTTCATGGAGTGAGCTGTTGTTATTATGACTTGAGTAGATGTAAATTAGAACTTTTACTATACAGGACTATTTCATACCAATAGTTTAAATCTGCGAGAAAAGTTGACTACATGAAATGTGCACACCGCATAATAAAAACTGTAACAAATGACTGAGTTAAGGGGATAGACCTGGGTAGGCCTAAAATTTTCCGCTCGTTTAATTTTCATAATATTTTCAGTATTAAAACTACACATGTTCATGTCGACTCTAAGCAATTTTCAACAATTTCTAGTGACAATCAAGGATACCCTGTTTCCTCATGTTATTTGGGCCGTTCATGACTTGATTGTGGTGTATAAAATTGGCTCTGATTAAATTTGTATTTGATTTTAAATTATTTCAAACATAAAATTCTGTAGTTTAGACATGTGTGAAGGTAAGCATGAATAATGATAGTAAATTTTACTAGTTTGAACTGAAATACATGGTGTTCTGAACAGTGTGGGCTGAAATTTTTACTCTTTTTTGATCACTATTAAACACTTCGTTTAAAAAATTGTGTCGTTTAATTTTCACAAAAAACTGAGAATAGAAAGAAAACCAGTATATGTAAGATGTATTAAAATTTTAAAAAATTCTACCGTCCCATTTTTTCTTAATTTAGAATAAAGTGGGTTAAAAACAATAAAATTGCTGAATCTGTGCTATAAATTACCTCCCTTGCAAGAAATCCGACTTTTACATATTGTCATTATCATTGGATAGTATTGCAAAAATGTAGAGTAAAATGTATTCATTATCAATAAATAGATGTTGGGTGGTTGTTTTCATGACAAAATGAATATTTATTTACTATGTGGAAAAAATTTTGCAATTTAAAAATTTTGAGCATACCTATTGTAATGATTCTATTTGTTTGTGTAAGTAATAGAAAAGTGAAAAACAGAGTTATCTCCTCATACCCCAGGTCTACCCCCTTAAACTATCTGTAAAATCCCCAAAAATTGATTCTTTTTCTAAAATTTGAGGTGCACATGTTAAATCTATATCGAAACACTCCGATTAGTTTCATACCTCTTAGAGAAAAACTGTGAGAGGAGTTGATCACACAAAATGGGAGCCCAGCCTATCGAATATTGTCACACATTCAATATATAAAGAAACATCAAGTCTCTATATAAAGACCTGCGTATAAAATTGATTCCATGTGAATACGGAAAGACTGAACAATATATACTCCTCCAAACTCAGTTTGCGGGAGTAACAAATATGTTTATTCGAATTTCTTGTGCATAAATAATTTAATTAAAGTCCACATAACAAAAGTAAAAGTTAAATAAGAAATACATGGACTTCTTGCCTCGTATCCTAACTAAAAAAGGAGTATTATCAGGTGCTCCGGAACGGCAGCATAATAATTAGCTGCAAGAGTCCTGTGTCAGGCCAAAGTCGATTAATTTCGACAGAGATCGATGACAGAAAACATGGTCACATCTAGGCATAACAAATATAATTTTCTTAAGAACTATTACTGTCTAGACCGTATTTTTGAAAGGAAAAGGAAATATACTTTGCTTGTTTTTTTACCATGTATTTGTAGAGACTTTGTCTCATGTGTATTTACTCCATATCTTTTTATTCACCATTGATTAATTCTCTGTCTACATACAATTTAATAACCTGTTTTTGAAAATTAATTAATTAACGTCTGAATAAACCAAACTAATTAAGATGCGCTGTGTATTGGGTTGTCAACTACATTAATGAAACATACCGTTGGGTACATATACTTTTATAATATATTATACCCGTAATTTTATACCCGTGGTTTAAAAAAAACTAACATAAAAGATAAGGTCATGAATACTATGTTATTTGGTAAAAATAGATATGTTAAATACAAATTCAATGTTCTAATTTAGGGACTATCTCCAAATGGAAGTGATGTAATTGAAACGACAATCAAACTCAATCCCAATTTGTTTTAGGCTACTGCTGAATGTACAGTCATGTCAGTATGAAAGCTTATTTGGTCAGAGCTTTGGTGGTATCACCCATGTGAAAAAGTACCACGACGAGTCAGTGGTCGTGCTGCAAGTAGGCGTTGGCCACTTTGGCTGATGTCAGTGCTTTGATATTAGTCTATCCAAAGTAGAAAATAATATTTTATAATAATAATAAAGTTCTAAGGAATCCAATTCCATGCGTAATGATACTTTTACACATAATTCCAAAAGTTATTAATATTGGGTACCAGGTAAAGTGTCCATTAAATCCAAGAGATGATGGCACAATAATCCACGATCACAGAATATTTACAAAATGCTACTGTTTTACAAAATCAGACGAAAAACGCAGCCACCTAATCTACATTGGCCGTAATTGTCTGAAAACGGGTTGAGATCCGAAAAGACACTCTTCTGAGGAAGCGAACATCCATGCGTGAGATGGTTAATTTCTTCATCATATATTTCACATTTAACACAATTAATTGATACTCTCAGCTTTGTTCCTTGTTAATTTTCTTAGTCCAAATATTCATTCGTTCTAATCGATGTTTTGAGCAGCTATAGAAGAAGAAGAAGAAGAATGTTTTATTGTCCATTAAAATGGGCCCACGAGGGGCATGATACAAAAAAAACATATACAAACAAACAAAGTAAAACAGAATACAATTCAAAATGACAATATATACAATCTCATGTGTAAAAATCAACAAATTGTAATGACTAGTGCACTCAAGTGCAACCATGGCGAGGTTTCTGCAAATTGATAAATATGCATTTGTTAATATTAAGATGATACTTATTAACATGTCTAATATTTTCCTGTCTTCCTTATTGACTTATAAAAAATTTTTTCGATTATATACAATGAGTAAGCGTAATGTAGGCTGCAAGCCTAGGTTGCCATCCTCGTGCCTAATGCAGGCGAGGTAGCAATAAGAGGTAACTCGTCCGCATAAGGCACCAAGGGACAGTGCTAAATGGCTCACCCAGACTTTGCCTGATTTATAAATAGATTAATAAGTAAATAATTACTAAAGAGGGCTTCAAGAAAGGGTGGCCATCCTTGTGCCAAGTGCAGACATGTTAGCAGTATGGGTAACATAACTGCAAACGGCACCAAGGGACGATGCTTAATGACACATCCATCTTTACCCTTAAACAAGAGACAGAAATTTTTTTTTTCTAACAAATCAGATTAGATCTTGCTTTCTTTGATTAGCTCACATGTTTTTATTAAGACGTCAACATTCTCTGTGTTAAGTATCCAAATTAGCTTTTCATTGTTATTTAAAAGAAGAAAGTTTGGACATACAGTGAGAACTGTGTCAATTATATGATTTGTTGCGTCTTCATGGAATTTACATGAAAACAAAAAATGCATTTCGTCATCCACCTCGCCAGAGCTGCACCTGAGGCATGTCCTATTTTGTCGGGGAGTACCCTGATATCGACCTTGCTCAATTGCGAGCCTATGTGCAGAGATTCTCAATCTAGTGAAATTTTTCCTGTGCTCAGGGGAGCGAAGTAACATTAAATATGGTTCTATACCAAAATTACACTTGAATTTGACATAAGTGCATAGTTTGCCCTCTGAACTCTTCCTGAGTTCACATAACCAATTTCCTACATAATACTGGTACAAGTATTTTTTATACATGTTTTTTGAACTTGAAAGGTCCAACCTATTTTACGTCAATGATACCAGAGATGTGCCTCAAAACAAATGCAATTGAGCCATACCACGACTGTATTTTTTGTTTATGTAGGGATTGTGACTCACAATAAGCATCTCTTAATATTGGAAACATGGATCCTAGATTTTCAAGACGATACCAGTATTTTAACATGGATTTTATCACATCGTAATGTAAAGGAAAGCGCCCCAATTCTGAGAGAGTGGCAAGATTTGTTGCCTTCTTATTCACCCCTAAAACAGTTTTGCAAAATTTTATATGCCAGTTATCTACAGGTAATTTGGGAAATGCGTCCCCTATTGCAGAGTTATCCGATGTTAACTTTTTTTTAAATGGATTAAAGTATCCCCATATTTCTGCCCCATATAATAAAATAGGTTTAACTGTATGGTCAAACACATGTATACAATTTCTGACATTTGGATTGAGAGACAGGAAATTTTCCGAAGTTTATGGTATGCTTTTTGAGCTTTATTATATAACTCCCTCTGAGCACACGAAAAAGATCCAGATGCACTAAAAGTTATACCTAAGTATTTACAATGCTGTACACATTCAATAACACTGTTGTCATACCTGAACATGTGTTTAATGTGTCTACCTGCCTTGTTGAAAATTATTATTTTAGTTTTTGAAATGTTAAGTTGTAGACACCAATCATTACAATATAGGTTTACAGTCATTTCAGAGTTAGTACGACCAGTTTGGCTAGAAGTCAAGAAAAAATACTTCTACTTTACCGACTATGTTAATGATGATTTATCATTAGTTTTTGTCCTTTATTTAACATCAATAGAAACTTATTTAGTAACGCTTCACATATACCACAAAACTGTCTTGTTTGGTTTACTAATCCCATCAAGCTATTGTGAATGTAATTAGAGTAGAGGACAATCCGGGAGGTGGAAGAAGGATTTTTTAATAGCAGGATAAAAGCTGGACTATTTTTAATATGTCTATTCAAAATTATGACAATTTTAAATGAATCATTAATTCACGATTAATTAAATATTCAAAATGAAATATTAAGGCAAGCATATCAAAAGCACAACACATTTTAGACATTTTAGCATTCGGTATCTGTCCGGTAAATTAAAACAATCTTGAGCTCTAACAAAATGGTCACTTGTTTTTTATTCATTACTGATATTTTGAACAAGCTTTTTGTGAATTCAGATAAAATCCTCCACAAAACTGTTCCAACCTCGGTATGATACATTTGTTTTTAGAAATAAACTATTTATTTAATTTATATATTATATTTCAGGGTTTCTTCTAAAGATCACTTACTTTAGATAAGAATTCGCTTAATTGTCTTCCATTATCTTACAGGTATTGCTAAAATGTACATATGCACAAAATCCCAATGTTTGGCCCACTAATCTCAATCAAGATCGATTGCTCTTCACAAAACAATTTAAAACTAGAGGCTCAGATACTGAGCCTGTATCGCTCTCATGACAAAGATGCTTTTAAGCCGTGCCTATGCTGACGACCAAATATGTTTTTCCTATAGGTTCTAATGTTACGCTATGTTCTCCTCACATCCATGTTTTTGTTAGATTCAATTAAAATAAGTACTCTTTGTTAATATAATTCCATTCATAACTCCAATACAGTTAAGTTAAATTTGCTTTAATGGTTTCAGAGAAGATTATGAAATTGAAACTATGTTCTGTGCTGGCGGACATATTTTTTATCGATCAAAAAGAAAAGAGCAATCTTCGTTGAGGACCTTCCCTTCCATACATCATTCATGTAAAGTTTGGTTGAATTTGCTTCACTGGTTTCAGAGGAGAAGATGAAAATGTGATTTTCCCATAGGGTCCAATGTTAAACTATGTTCTGCACTGGCGGCCATGTTTTTTATCGGATCCAAAGAAAATGAGCAATCTTCATTGAGGACCTTTAGTACATCATTCCTGTAAAGTTTGGTTGAATTTGCTTCAGTGGTTTCAGAGGAGAAGAAGATCTGTGTATTTTCCTTTAGGGTTCAATGTTAAACCTAAGTTCAGTGCTGGCAGACATGTTTTTTATCGGATCCAAACGAAATAAGCAATCTTCATTGAGGACCTTTAGTACATTATTCCTGTAAAGTTTGGTTGAATTTGTTTCAGCGGTTTCAGAGGAGAAGATAAAAATGTGATTTTTCCGAAAGGGTCCAATGTTAAACCTAAGTTCCGCGCTGTCCGCCATGTTTTTTATCGGATCGGAACAAAATGAGCAAGCTTTGTAAAGGACCTTCCATACATCATTCCTGTAAAGTTTGGTTGAATTTGCTTCAATGGTTTCAGAGGAGAAGATGAAAATGTGATTTTCCCATAGGGTCCAATGTTAAACTATGTTCCATACTGGCATCCATGCTTTTTATCAGATCCAAACGAAATCAGCAATCTTTGTTGAGGACCTTTAGTACATCATTCCTACCAAGTTTGGTTGAATTTGCTTCAGTGGTTTTTCCCATATGGTCCAATGTTAAACCTAAGTTCCGCGCTGGCAGCCATGTTTTTTATCGGATCGGAACAAAATGAGCAATCTTTGTGAAGGACCTTCTATACATCCTTCCTGTAAAGTTTGGTTGAATTTGCTTCTGTGGTTATAGAGGAGAAGATGAAAATGTGATTTTTCCCATAGGGTCCAATGTTAAACCTAAGTTCCGCGCTGTCGGCCATGTTTTTTATCGGATTGGAACAAAATGAGCAATCTTTGCAAAGGACCTTCCATACATCATTCCTATAAAGTTTGGTTGAATTTGCTCCAGTGGATTCAGAGGAGAAGATGAAAATGTGATTTTCCCATAGGGTCCAATGTTAAACGTTCCGTGCTGGCGGCCATGTCTTTAATCGGATCCAAACGAAATCAGCAATCTTTGTTGAGGACCTTTAGTACATCATTCCTATAAAGTTTGGTTGAATTTGCTTCAGTGGATTCAGAGGAAAAGATCAAATTGTGATTTTTCCCATAGGGTCCAATGTTAAACCTAAGTTAATTAAATTGTAAAAATTAGAACCAATCCCTATTTTCAATAATTTCAATTTAATCCCCTGGTGTATAACTGTATCAAAAGCCTTTTTAAAATCAACAAAGCAGGCAAACAATCTACCATCTTTTTTGCAACAATATTTATCAATCAAAGATTTTAAAATAAACATATGGTCTGATGGTCTTGCTTTTTTTGTAAAACCTATTTGAGCATCATTAATAATATTGTTTTTGTCCAAATATTTATGCAGGCGGTAGCTATAGATCTTTTTGCAGAGCATGCTGGATATTAAGAATCTAACACCAGGGGAAGTGCGAGACAGGAGAATCTCAGACACCCAAGGGTAAGATTTCCAGTCTCGGACGAAGCTTGCTGAGTCCGAGATGATTGAAATCTTACCCGAGGGTGTCTGAGATTCTCCTGTCTCGCACTTCCACTGGTGTTTGATTTTATTTCTCACTGTATTTACCCTAAAATATACTAAAATCCGCACAAAAATGTCGCCCCCTTTTTGTCTGTTTACACATGGAGTTACGTCCCTTTTTGCAACGTCATAAAATCAGGAATGTATACCCGAGCGCGCCATATTTTAAAAGACGATTTTCTCGTATTTTCCTGTGAAATTTTACTTCAAATGATATAATAATTTTATAATACGTAGATTAAATACACTTTTGACCACTAATTAGGACAGATGTAGACTATATGACCCTAATGTGCAAACACGATATTTGCCGGTAAACTGCACGTGATTTTTTTGTCTTGCACTAGTGTAAGACAATATGAATCTAACACGGGTGGGTGTGCGAGACAAGGAAATCTCACACACCCAAGGGCAAGATTAAGGTTGTCTCTGACGAGGCTTTGCCGAGTCAGAGACTACCTAATCTTGCCCGAGGGTGTGTGAGATTTATCTTGTCTCGCACACATACCCGTGTTTGATTTGTTTTCTCACCCTGCCAACACGAACGGGCAGTTGCTCATTTTGACGTTGGTCATCATGTTTTGTACTACTAAGCATATACGCTGGATTTCTGTTGACACTAAATAATTCAAAACATAATACATTACACAATTATTTACTTGGCTTACTGTGGCTTTTCATTTGTGTCTACTTATACACTGAAATCGTTGATCTGAAATTTGACCTTCCCCACTTTTGTTTACTTACGGGAGTTACGTCCCCTTTTATGACGTCATAAGATTCAAGCGGGATTTTTGAATGTTGAGTATAACGTTATTTTTAGAATTATCTGGTACATATAATAGGTGTCAAGAGTTAAAGACACAGTTTTATAAGTCGACGTTGTTTGAAAATGTGCTTATCTAAAAAGGAAAAACATAAAGACAAGTGCATTATGAATGTCAAGCAGATACGAAAATCGCGGGAAAAAGATCGTGTAAGTGTTCTCACCCAGGCGGTTGGGTGAGACGGAAAATGGGTGGGTGAGACGGAAAAATCTCACCCAGGCATTGGATACATAGAAAGCACTACAGGTAGGGTGAGAAAACGAAATCTCACACCGCTAAAAATAGGAATTGCTGTGTCTCAAAAGTGAGAAAACGTTTGCTTGGAACCATTTACTTGGGTCTGACAATTTCCTGATACGTTCAACACTTTTTGCAACAGATGTGCAAAAAATTTTGGTTTCATTGTTAATGTAGCCTAGTACCACTCTACTATTTGTGTGGCATTTAACCGAAAATACTGATCCATGTATATTGTCCAAAATATATGAGTAATTTCGGTTGCGTATACAGCAACACAAAATTCAGAATGCCTTATAATATTCCCGAAGGTTAGTGCAACTATTGCTTTTCAAAATATGAAAACAGTATGAAAATTGTTGCGTTCGTCAACTGTATTAGGATATGCAGCAGAATGTATAGTTGCAAGGTCTGCCAACGGCAAACCTCTTATTTTTACCTCGAGACTTTTAATGGCACTTTATACAGCCGTAGGCTGTCGTTTTTCTTAAGGTGTACTTTGTATATCCCAAAACCTTGATAGCCTCTCGACGTGGGACACGAGGTAAGACCCTTTTCAATCACGGAGTTTCTGGTGTGACTTCTTTTCCATATTCAGGTTTTACTGCACTGTAATTTTTCGGAGTTATATTGTTGCCACAGGTCGAGTCGTTTTTTTTTCCGAAAATGTGCGCTGACATGAAACATTGAACTTATATTTAACAATAAAACAGTGAAACATGTGATAAATGTTGCCTGTTATCTCTGCGAAATCTAAATAGGTGTTATGGTCCAGTAAGCAGATCGCCATTAAGTGACACGCCATCATGCTAAGTAGATGAGTCAAGGGCCTCTCTGATAGGTTATGTTTATATATTCAAACATGTTTGTACACTTTTTAAGCAAACATTTTTGCCAAGATGGTAAAAGATATATTCTCTCAATATTTATTTCCCGACGTATGTTTTTTATTGTCAAGACAGGTCACGCCTAGTAGCACTCTTTTGTGCATATGGTGATTTTTTTATCACACATTTTTAGCTTTGCTGGCTGACTAAATGCCAGTTGTATTCTCAAAATGAAGTGTTGCTTATGCCTAATGTTATATTTAATATGAAAAATACAATCATGCCTCATGTGTTTGTGCTGAGTCTAAAGCCAATATCGTATTCTTTCAGTAATTTTCGGTGTTGAACTATAGTGATATTGATATAAGTCCTCTACATTCATTCAATGAATGTTTTGTCTTGTGAAAAATACAAAGATTAAGCAATGATGAGCTCTGCCCAGAGTTTGCAGTTCGTTTGCTTACATCTGTTTATAAACAGAAGTTCATTTTAGATTGGCGTGCGATAGATGTTTTTGTCAGACCCCACGTCCTCCCCTCCCCTGGTCTCGGAATTAAACTCATGATTATTTCCATAATAATACATCTTCCTTATATTATTGTGTGAAGAGAGTAAAACTGGCTTGATGTGATGTTTAGCCTGATGATGTCCTCCTCTGATGATTCATTTTTCGTTCAAGCCAAAGTGACTTACTGGCAGTGACTTTTATTTTCTGATACATATATGGTCATTTTCTTGTGATGTTTTTGGTTTTAGGTACTTCATCAAAAAGTGCTCCATAAAAAAAGCGAATCACCCTAAGTTTTTTACCGTAACGGTGGTTCGCTTTTTTTTATGACTATTGACCATTTGAATCAATTTCGGGAAGGCAATTACAAAATTGCTGTACTGAAGAAACTACATTTAATGAAACGGGCCATCATCTTTTAGCAAAAAAAACTATAACTTTACAGTGTGATTCGTGCATGTGTATAAACACTCGAATGACACAAAACAAAACAGTTTCTCAGATCAATTTTTAAAATCAAATGATTAGGGCGAAAACTCCTAATGACGCAACTCCAAAATTCCTTAAACCATTTAAATGTTTTGAGACAAACACAACAAACCATTTAAATGTTTTGAGACAAACACAAATCCGTCAAAATGATATCAAAACCAGGCGTACAGATCTGTTGCAAGTATTCTACGAAATGGCTGAAGCCTGTTTATCCAAAGTTGTAGAAAGAATGGCGTCGCGTTGAAATTGAGATGCAATGCTAGATTTTTATCGGAACCAGTATCGAAAGTTTGCATATTAAAGACAAAAACTCTCAAGCCAAACGTGCTTGCCATATAAGAAATTTTCAGTATGCGCAGATTGACTTCAGGCAAAAACATTGGCAGTCATTTGACAAATGGTAAGACAAAAGCCACAGCATGATCCCGTGTATTTCAAAGTTTTGGAAAGTAGGACGAGGGAATATGACATTTTGAGACGGTCCCTTATTTTGATTTCGTTATGTCATGCTGCACAACAGTGTTGTTTCCACAAATTAATTTACAGATGTTTGGACATAACTATTGAAGGCAACTAATTAGTCCAAAAAGGGAACGATTGTCAGCAATCTTTGTGATGTGCAATTAATCAATGCAGTTATTAAACTCACTCCATACAAAAAACATTGTTATGAAAAAAAATTATGTATGAATTATACTTATAAACAGGTAAGTCTATTTCACGGTTACACGATTTTTTTTAATAGAAATTATGGATCGCAGTCATTTTTGAAACATTAAAACTTAAAATTAATCATAGTGATAATTTATTAGGTATTACGCATATCAATATTTCTAAGCTTAGAATATATTCTGAAACTGAGATGTGTGGATGATATGACTCATGTTGATTGCTTAAATGTAACTTTTAACGGTGATGGGGAGGACTACCCCCCCCCCCTTATTTCTTTTAAAATGAGCGTAATACGGTTTTAAGAATTTTCCCGATTGTTGTGCATCAACTGTATATGTGCCCTTTTTACCTTTAGATTTCCTTCTAAATAATTATGTTCGGTATAATTTGTTATTATTCTCAATATTATATGTAGTAATTTACATGTATATTATTATTATTAAATAATTACATTTCATGAATATTCATTTGAATTCCGTTAATTTGATACGTGAGCATCGCTCACGTGGCGCATCAATGTGAAGTTGCAATTCTCATGAAACACATTTGATCATGTGATCACATGGCGGATGAATTAGTAAAAAAGGAATCTCATTGTACATGATATAATATCTTTTTTAATAAATTTGGTTTTTTTTTATGATTTGGTTTTAAAATGTAATTATAAGAATTGAATGCATTATTTTGAAGTTTCATAGGGTTATGAAAGTGTAGACCAGGCGCACATTTTCAACATGAAGTGCTACCGCGCTTCATTAAAAATGTGCTTCGGTCAACACTTTCATACCCCCAATGAAACTTCAAAATAATGCATTCAATCCTTAAATACAACTTTTATATAGCGCCAAAATATTACTCTAGGCGCTTTACATACTAATATAGTCATATAAGTCATATTATAGATACATGTACAATAATGGCGAAAAGACGAAAACACAATATACTCTGTTATACAAAACCAAAAATCTATAAGAAATATTAAAATGAAAAAAATAAATATGAAAATGAAAAAAAACATATATAATATCTTGATAAAATATTTAGCATGATAATTTAACTTTAGCACACCAATAAAAATGTATATCTTGAAGAGTACGTAACTTTAAAATATGAACAGAACCAATAATAATTATAAAAAATGACAATAATAAAATTAATTATGAGAAATTTACAGTATATTAAATATTCACGAAAATAATCTGATTAAATATTGTATATTGTATGTATATTTTTTTTTAATATGATATTTTTATCAAAAATCAACAAGTTTTGCATCAAAATATAAATTTACAGTTTAAGTGTATTTCACAACCTTATTGCACATTTCGGATATTGGCACCTTTCAGCAATGTTTTATTCTATGGTGCCATTCACCCAAACGTATAATGTAACCATTCCGCATGGACCAATCGGTGGCATTAAATCAGGCACCAAAAATTCTGTTACCTGATTTCGAATTTTATGCAATGTGGGTTGTTTCATGAAGAATTTCTAACCAACAGTTTGACAATGAATACAAACAATCTGTGTCATTTAGCAGTTCAAATTTAACAATTAAAATTAAGAATTAATTTACCTTCACGCTATCGAGGGTTCAATGATTTGTAATGTTTGGTTATTTAAATGCTTTGTTCGACTGTCAACCATAAAACCATACTCGTTTTACACATTATTGTTCTCAAATAATTTTACGAGAGAAATCAAATGCTTCAACAAATTTTATTTGAAAGAGTGTTTTGTTAGATGTGAAACAACCCCCACCTCCTTAGCCAACTAACAAAGTATAACCCAAAACTCAAAACCAAAACAATAAACATTTTTTTATGATCACGAACAAAATCGTTTCATCCAAAAATAACCTGAGCTCTACATTGATACGTTGGTGTATTAAAACTGAGTGCTAGCCTAACAAATCCCCGCACCTTAATTGGATTCCGGAGCTCCGGCTACAGAGCTGCCGGGCAAGTCCCCAAGTGGTGGATAGGGAATTGTCCTGTTTATGAGCTGTAAACAGATATATAAAACGGAATGCCTGTAAGCGAATCATTGTAGGCAATCCAATCTATGTGGAGAAACGCTACGCTCCATACAGTATAAAGACCCCTTATATATTTTTCTAAGGAGAGCAGACTTACTGGCAGTCGTGTAGAAGGCTATATTTCCTTCCCTTACCCATTTCTCTCCTTGTCTAGTGGCAATCGAAACTCGTTGCCCATGTTGTCTCTTCCTTTTAAATCATCTTTTAATTATACTTTTATTGAATTAATTAAATTGTTTTCGTACTGATATAGATGAAATTTTGCTCAGTGAACATTATCAGTTACCTACGTTTATACCCGTAGACATTGAGATTGTACCACCCTGAAGCACTTCTGTGCAGCCTGAGGCGTATTCGAAGGCTGTACAGTGGTGCTTCAGGGTGGTACAGTCTCAATGCCTGCGGGTAGAAACGTAGGTAACGAATTTATCCCCGGCTTTGCCTTTTATTGCACCGAAAAAGGTTATCAGTGGAAATAAATCTGTACGAAATTTAAACGACATCTGTGTTGCTCAATAAGGTACCAACCTCAGACTTTTTTTAGGCGATTTTATTTTGGTTTAGTGATTTCAGAAGGTTTTGTACCGACGGGTTTTCATGCAATCAAAAGCCTGCATTCATCACAAGCCGGGGATAATAAAGGCTAACAACTCAATTAATTAACCGAACTTATAAGTATTTCTCGAGATTCGCGTAAGCAAGAAATTCTAATTACTTAAACTCTTGTATTGTTCAACAGCATTCACTTTTTGAACAGTGAGTTGAATTACTGTCTCAAAAGGAGCACAAAAATTAGTATCACCAAACTCTTGAATCCTTTTTTGCTCCACATAACCCTCGGAAAGCCGTGTGACATTGTTACATCTTACTATGTCCCTCGTACAGAATAAATAGTACATGTTTCACGTTCATTCAGCAATATTCAAGCTTCATCAGGAAATGAGCATGTTTTACGTCTAGTGAGCAATATTTCAACAATATATATCTTTATTAGAAATGCATAATTGTATACGAGAACAAGTAAATTAATTTAAAAAAAAATTAGAAGTTTAAAAAAGTTTTAATATAGTGGAAAGGACAAGAGGGACAAGTTGAGATTGCCACTGGAAACGGTGGCCTTCTTTGCCGCATTTTAAGACTAACCTTCCTAGAAAAATAAAGAATAACTAAATACTGAAGTTACTGTGAATTCATTTTTTGCATATGCGCATTTCGACAACTTATGTCTCTTCAGTGCAGATAAAATCTAAATGTTTGGAAGACCATAAAATCAAATATGTTTAAAAACTGATAGAGAACAATTTCCAAATGTGATCTAAAAGTAAAGCCAAAATTAGCTAAGGACAGAGCTTTGCGTGAGGGAGATACTCCTTAGTTTTCAACAAAATTTACATAAATTTAGATATTGCAAGGTTCGAAATGATATTTATACTAGATAAAGCATGGTGTTCAGGCTTTTTGTGTAATGACCTGATTACCTCGCATGGACAGGGCATTCTCAAATCCACCACCTTAAGACACACACGGAAACTCTGTAGACGGAGCTCCTGAAAACTGAAAAATGATTCAGGTCCAGGGTGTTTATGAACAAAAAAATTACAAGAAGAAAGGGTGGCAACGAATATCGATTGTTACAAAAAAGGAATGAACAAGTTCATGGAAATTTTGCTTACCTAACTACGACCTGGTGAATATACTCTTTGTAAGATATGTGAATGTTGAGCTTTGTATCTCTCCAGCCTACATTATAACTCGGCTTTTCTTTCAGTATTATACACTGACTGCCGTGAATCGACACGGTGTTTCTCTATCGATCACTGAGAACAAGTCTGAAAAACCAATTAAAAATCATATGGAATTTATACGAAAAGAAAAGGTTACGAGAAACGCAAAAAATGACCGGACAAGTTGTATTTACTCTAAAAAAAGGGGTGGTGGTTTATCAACTCTTTTGCTGTAATTGTTTTTCTTTCAATCTGTTCCATTGTGATATTGGGCCAAACTCTAAAGGAAGCAATTATATTAGATTTCACAAGTCACATGATATTGCATCATCCAACAAACAGTTTTAAGATGGAAACCTTTCTGTATAAGACAACTTCTTGAGGGTTGATTTTTGGCGATCGTTATCCTTTTTGAGTTGATTTTCGTTTGGTGAGTCATACCGCTGAAAATTCTAAATGTTTTAGTTATAAAAATAAATATAATAATTCTCAGTTTGGATTTAGAGCAAATCACAGAACTTCAGACAGTTTATTTATTTTAAAAGCTCTCATAAATAAGTATCTACATAAAAATAAAAGAAAACTATATGTATGCTTTATAGATTTTCATAAGGCTTTTGATTCACTCTTGAGAAAGGGATTCTTATACAAGCTTGCTAATTGTGGCATTGGGAAAAATATGTTTAACATTATAAAAAGTCAGTCTGACGTCACAAAATGTTCAATTATACTTCTAGATATTTTAATAAAGATAAAGGTGTAAGACAAGGGGATTGTATAAGCTCTACATTATTCAACATTTTCATAAATGATATAGCTGAAATCTTTACAGAACAGAAGTGTTCTCCAGTCAGCATTATAGATTCAAAACTTGGTAGTTTATTATTTGCAGACGATTTGATTCTGCTTTCTGAGAGTGAGTCTGGTCTTCAAAAAAGTATGGATAACCTGTCTGAATATTGTAATAAATGGCAGCTAACAGTAAATGTAAAGAAAACAAAAACAATGATAATTCAAAACAATCCCCCAAATTAAATTTCAAATATAAATCCTTTATTAAATATAAAGAACAAAGTGTAGAACATGTTCAAGAATATAAATATCTAGGATGTGTCATAAGTAATAATGGTAGTCTTATGAATTGTATAGTGGATCTTACAAATAAAGCTAAAAAGGCTCTATTTGCAATGAAAGTATATATTTAGTAATATTCCAGTTAAAGTAAGTTTGTAATTTGTTCCAAAGTTTTAACATACAATGCTGAAATTGGTTTTATGGATAACTATATACAACTTTTTAGAGCTAGATCTCGTGCATGTTTAAAACCATAGAGATGTTGAGACTTTAGCATTTGTTGATAAGTCGCCTATTCCCGAGGGTATTCACCAGCCCAGTAGTCAGTACTTCGGTGCTGACCCGAAAGCCGATTCTATTTGGAACCTTACAATATCTAAATTTTTGTAAATTTTGTTGAAAACTAAGGAGTATCTTCCTCATGCAAAGCTCTGTCCTTAGCTGATTTTGGCTTTACATTTAGATCACATTGGTAATTTGTTCTCTATCAGTTTTTAAACATCTTTGAGTTGATGGTCTTCTAAACATTTAGATTTTATCTGCACTGAAGAGACATAAATTGTCGAAATGCGCATATGCAGAATTAAAATTTACAGTAACTTCGGTATTTAGTCATTCGTCTATTGAAAAGCTTCATTTGAACTTTATCAAAAATGTTTTAGGAATTAAGAAAAGCTCAACAAACTTACTTGTTAGAGCAAAACTTAATTCTCTGCCTATTGAAAATTATATAAAAATCCAGTCTTTAAAATATTTTTCAAGATTAAATAATAGTAATATCAAGGACGTATATTAAATATACGTCCTTGGTAATATAAACCCTTTTCTTAAAGAAGCTTTTGAATTATCAAAAATGTTGCATGAACATGGTACCTACTCATGGTATACTTATGCACGAAGTGTTACAGAAGAAATAAACTTGGATAAAAATTGCCTGATTGAATGTAATTCATACAAACAAACACTTAAATTGAAATCTAAAATTTAAAATTCTGTAACTGAATATTATAAAAACCTGATAAGTGATAAAATTGCTAAATTAAATGAACAAAATAAAAATTTTCTGTATAAAACCCTAAAAATAAATAATGAAAAAACAGATTATTTATCTCATCCCAATAAGGAAAACAGAAAACTTTTAACAAAATTTAGAGTTAGTGACCATGAGTTGTTAATAGAAACTGGTAGATACTATAAGATACACAGAGAGGAAAGACTATGTAAAACGTGTAAAGTCTTGGACAATGAGGAACATTTCTTCTTTAATTGTGCAATTAATCAATCTTGTAGAAAGCAACTTTTAGAATATTATATGAAAACTCAGCTAAATTTTAATTCCCTGAATCAGTTAAAAAAATTTGACTATTATACTAAATCCGTCAACCTCTGAACAAATTAAAACAGTCGTTTCTTTTTTACAACAGTCATTAGAACCGAGGAGAGGAGACAAGTAATTGTTTTATATTGTAAACATTAATTATTTTATGTTTTGTTCTTATAAATGTGATGTACTACAACCCGAATGGGTTATAAGTATTTGAATAAAGAATATAATAAATCGGAATAAAGCTGTAGAATGAAGTAATACAGTACCAGCAACATCGGACATGTCTTGATTCCGGAAACACTGCATATAAATAAATGCTGGAATAGTTCCATGTTCCATGTTACAAATGTTAGCTAGAGATTTTATTTGTTAGATGAGAGCAATTACAAATTTACCAAGCAGAACTGGGAAGAGCCCAAATCCATAGGGCAAACAGACATAGCAGGTGCAAAACTACTGCAAAAATTGAGGGTATAACCCCCCGCCCCCACCCCCTGAGTCCAGAGTACACCCAAAATTTGTTGTGAAGTCCAGAGTCCATTTTTTTATTTTTTTTATTTCTATTTTCATTTTTTTTTTTTTTTTGAAATTTGAAGCACAAGTCCAAAATGATTTTGAATCCTTGGAGAGTCCATGGACCCGACTTGTCAAGTCCGAAGTACGCCGAAAATAAGGCCAAGTCCCGAGTCCAAAAGGGGGGTTATACCCTCAAAATTGTCAAACGAAATACAGTCCTGTTTTTGTAGAGCCATTGTAGAAGAAATTGTGGAGTAAAATGGTTTTATTGCACGCCAAACATGTCCGGTAGCAATTCAACAGCAATTGCTATTGAAAGATCGTTAACACTGAAAAGAAACGTTCGTCCCAATACTAAATAAAGAACGAGTCTTGAATCACAGTTCGGACCGAAACTTCATAATTTTTCTGCAACATATAGGTACCCATTGAAAAACATTTTNTTTATTATATTCCCCGCTTGAAAAGTGGGGGAATATAGTGATGGGGTTGTCCGTCCGTCTTTCCGTCCGTCCGTTTCACCTACCAGTGAATAGATTCAAATGAAACTTTATCACAGTCTTTGTGTAATTATGTAGTTGTGATCCCCCTTTTATACCCCTGCTTGAAAAGCCGGGGGTATATAGTGATAGGGTTACCGGTCCTTCCGTCCGTCCTTCCGTCCCTTACACCTGAGGGTAACCATCTCTTATCCGCTACTCCCCCTGAACCGCTGAATACATTTTCATGAAACTTTAACACAGTCTTTGTGTAATAATGTAGTTGTGATCTCCTTTTTATACCCCCTGCTTGAAAAGCCGGAGGTATATAGTGATACGGTTGTCCGTCCTTCCGTCCGTCTTTCTATCAGTCCGTCTTTCCGTCCGTCCGTCCCTTACACCTGAGGGTAACCATCTCTTATCCGCTACTCCTCCTGAAGCGCTGAATACATTTTCATGAAACTTTAACACAGTCTTTGTGACATTATGTAAATGTGCACCTCCTATTTCAGAATTTGTTTAATTGATTTTTGGGGCTTCCCATAGCAAAACATTGACTTTGCCATTACATTACAAGGGGATACCCATCTCTTATCCGCTACTCATCTTGAAACACTGAATATATTTTAAATATATTTTTATATATTTTAAAACAGCCTTTGTGACATAATTTAGATGTGCACCTCTTATTTCAGAATTGACTTGATTGAATTTTGGAGTTTCCATAGCAAAACATGGACTTTGCCATTACGGACGGACCTGGGGGTACACATCTCTTATCTGCTACTCCTCCTGAACCACTAAATAGATCTTCATGAAACTTGAAAACCCAATTTTTGTGACATAATGTAGATGTGCACCTTCTATTTCAGAATTTGATTTGATTGAATTTTGGGGTTTCCCATTGCAAAACATGGACTTTGCCATTACATTACAAGGGGATAGTGTCTCTTATCCGCTACTCCTCATGAACCACTAAATCGATTTTCATGAAACTTTTACACAGTCTTTGTAACATAATGCAGATGTACACCTATTTCAGAATTTCATTTGATTGATTTTAGGGGTTTCCTATAGCGAAACATCGACTTTGCCAGTACATTACAAGTAGGTACCCATCTCTTATCCGCTACTCCTCTTGAACCACTTAATAGATTTTCATGAAACTTTAACACAGTCTTTAATTAATATAGATTTGCATCTTCTATTACAGAATTTAATTTCATTGATTATCAAATGGGGGATCAGGGGTATATATAAATGAGCTTTGCTCACAGTTTTTCTAGTTTCAGAAGAAGATTCGATTGATGTTTGGGGCTTCCCATAGCAAAACAATGAATTTGCCCTTACCATGCAATTTGGTACCCATCTTTTATCCGCTACTCCTCCTGAACCACTGAATAGTTTTTTATGAAACTTTAACAAAGTCTTTGTGGCATAATGTTAATGTACACGTTCTATTCTAGAATTTAATATATTTGATTTTTGGGGATTCCCATAACAAAACACGGACTTTGCCATTACCTTGCAAGTAAGTACCCATCTCTTAATCGCTACTCCTCCTAACCATTGAATAGATTTTCATTAGGCTTAAACATAGTCTTAGTGACATAATAAAGATGTGCACTTGCTATTTCGGAATTGGATTTGACTGATATTTCGGGATTCCCATAGCAAAAACTGGAATGAGTCATTACATTGCAACTGGGTACCCATCTCTTATCTACTACTCCTCCTTGAACAATGAATAGATTTTCATGACACTTTAAGACAGTCTTTGTGATATAATATAGATGTGCACCTAATATCTCAGAATTTGATTTGATTGATTTCCGAATGACCCATAGCAAAATATAGACTTTGCCATTACATTACAAGTGGGTAGCCATATCTTTTCCGCTACTCCTCCTGGAAAATTGAAAAGATTTTCATGAAACTTGAATACAGTCTTTGTGACATAATGTACCAGTGCACCTGCTATATCAGAATTTGATTTGATTCATTTATTTATTTCTGAAATCAAATGGGGACCGAGGAATACATTAGGGAGCTTTGCTCAGTTTTTCTAGTTTATACGGCGGTCATGGCGATATAAAAGGCTACAAAAAGATTTAAAGTAGTCCCCTTCGTTCATTTGCTATCGCAATTTTGTATCAGTCCATTTATATTTTATGAAGGTCTCGGATCTAAAGCACAAGTGCTAATTTTGAGTTCAAGTTCTCAAGATTTGGGGTTTTTAATATACATTTAGATTTAACACAATACTAGAACTTTCGGTATGCATGTAAATATATTAAAATAGTATACAACGTAAAAGTTAAAAAAAACAATGCGGATGAATAAATAGCGAAGTCTCCTTATAATATATGTTATCTTCTACAGAAAACATCAAAATGACAGACACACAAACACCAAATCAAGGAACATCGAGGATAACAAATTTGGAGAAACTGACTCCCAAACACGAAGAAGGGTGAGTAGGTTATATTGGGTGATATGATATCTGCAATTATACAAAAGTTGAGGTTTTTGAAATAAGTTTAGTAATTTGGAATGTTTCCGGTCTTATCCCTTGTTTCTATGAAATGTTTTTTGGGCCATAACATCGTTTTTCGTCAACAACTGCCTCAATAATCCATTTAAGGTGGCACGGGAGTCTAAAACCTGCGAGATAGAATTTCTCTTATATTTTCATGATTTACACTTTGGTATAAGAGCATACAAATGACTAAATACCGAAATTATTGTGAATTTAAATTCGGCATATGCGCATTTCGACAACTTATGTCACTTCAGTGCATATTAAATCTAAACGTTTGGAAGACAATAAGCTCAAAAATGTTTAAAAACTGATAGATATGAAAAAGAAAGGAAATGGGGTAAATGTCAAGGAGACAACATCCCATATCCAGGTTAAAACGACACAAAACAAATAACCAAAATGATCTAAATGTAAGGCCAAAATCAGCTAAGGACAGAGCTTTGCATGAGGGAGATGCTCCTTAGTTTTCAACAAAATTTACAAAAATTTTGATATTGTAAGGTTCCAAATAGAATCGGCTTTCGGGTCACTACCGAAGTACTGACTACTGGACTGGTGAATACCCTCGGGGACCAACAGTCCAAAAAATTAAATAAAAATTGGGGGTCCCCGGGCATATCAGAATGAAATATATCATGTAAAAACCTGATATTTTCGTTGAAATAATAGGGAAAATTAGCGAATTGTAATCAAATTTTAATTTATTTTAGTTACATCAGATAGATTTTCTTTAAATCGGTAAACTATTAGCAAGAATGTCCTTCAATATCCATGAAAATGAGGGTCAACTAGAAAAAATGAAAGAATATATGGTGTTGATGTACATGTGACAAAAACGCACACGATACACAGAAAACTCCAGTTTATCAAGGACAGGGCTACATCTTGATGTCGCCTAAGGGTCTTTAACCAGAGGTGAACAATATTCACCTCTTCAAGCGAGATCAAGAAATCCCCTAACTTATTTTTGAATAAATCACGAAAAACTTATTTTTTCCTATAATTTCTGTACAAATTATCTCCCTTACTGGAACTGGGGTTTGCTGAAAAGGTTCAATATTCTGCATGGTTACGCAATTAAAGTAGTATACTTCATCAAATTTAACTATTACAAGACATTGAAAATGGTTTCGGCAACATTTCAATGAAGGATTCAATTTTTAGTCACATGCAAGAATGATGCACAATTTTAAACTCCCGTGCTACCTTATATTCATTAAATAAATGTTCATTAGAAAGTACATTCCCCCTCATTTTGAAAGTAACAAATAATGTTTCCATGTTATATTGAAGTAAATGTCGAAGAGAGCCGTTTCTGGTCTCTTTTCGAATGTGAAATATCTTGAAAACATTGCCCATATTCTTTGAATATTTTAATCTGACTTTGTGCATTTATTCATGCTCTATCAGAGTGGAATCCGTAAAACGATTCCCCTTGCGAGGGATGTTTGCATTATATCAATGCAGTTATGTTGTGCTTGTGTTTGAGATTGCATTGTAAAATTGTTATTCTGACCATCTGTTTATTGTGCCCACATCCCATGATTTTATTATGCCAAGTTTTCTTTCTTTTGACTTGATGGAGTTGGTTTAGTGTAATGATTGTCTTCTGTTAGTCTTTGTATCGGGCAACGAATGACAGCGATTGTAAGAACACTTTGTCAGTCAAGTTTATGTTTGTTGACGACATCCACGGATACAAAGTCATGGATGTAGCGCTGCTCGACATATAGCAGATGAATTTCGCTCAAACTTGTGCTAGATGCTGTCTTGAACTTACTATGAGGTATGAGCAAAATTCGTTTTTGAATACCTCATGAAGACTTCGAGATGAAGAGCAACGATAAAACCGTTGTTCCAGTGCTTTATCTTACCATGTATTTGTAGAGATTTTGTCTCATGTGCATTTACGCCATATACCTTCCCCTTCATTGAATATCTATTTAAAAACGTCCTACCCTTACTAGGACACAATTACGATGTTCTGCTTCTTTGCTCAACTTCGCATTAGCTAGAGTTAATATCATAATAAACCCAACATGCAGTTGTGGATGCCTACGAGAGGATGCCTACATTTCTTTTTTGAGTGTACCAAATATAATGAAATACGTCGTCACTTGCATTCAAATCTTAATCAGTTGCAAACCGAGCTTGAAATTAATTTCAAATCATTAACATGTGGAAATAGTGAGTATTCAACAGAACTTAATATTGCGAAATTTAATGAAGTCTATTTTAAAAAGTCAAAACGTTTCCTCATTGTTTGATTGAAATTATATATCTGTCAACGAGTCCACGATTATGATTGTAGTCAGTGTATTTAAAAATATCCGTATTAAATAATTGTTTAAATCTGTTGCATGATCTTCTATTATTGTATAATTATTGTATACCTTGACCTTTTGTTGTACATTGACGAACATGGACGTCTGAAATCTAGATTATATGACAAACGTGATGATTTTGACTTTCCAATTGTGAACTTTCCCTTTCTCTGCAGCAATATACCTGCATCCCCAGCATATGGAGTATATATTTCACAATTAATTCGTTACTGTAGAGCGTGCAGTACATACAGTGACTTTGTGGAAAGAGCAAAAGCACTGTCACAAAAACTGCTGAGTCAGGGATATGTTCAGCCTTTGTTACTTTCGTCCCTTCAGAAATTCTATGGCCGTCACCACGACATCATAGATAGATATGAAATGTCAGTGTCACAAATAAAAACTGACATTTTCAGCTAGATTCGCGTCTTCCCTGATTTGACATTACCGGTTTCGACTTTACCCTGAATTGACCCACTGACAGTGTGACGGGTGCTGTGCACAGAGCAGGACATGCTTACCCTTCCGGGGCACCTGATGTCACTCTTGTTTATTGAGAGTTCACACTGTTAGTGCTTTAGTTTTTTTGTGTTGTATATGTAACGTTCGTGTGTTTTGTGGGCATGTGGTGTCTTTGGTCTTCCGTCTTTTGGTGTTCTTGCTTTTGCCTTGTCTCTGGACTTTGATTTGTGTAATCTTGTGCTTTGTTCCTTCGGTATTCTACTGCCGTTGTATTGTATTACATGGAAGAAGACTTCATAAGCTGGATAAACTTGTGTCCTATCCATTTGTTCAATTGAGCAAATAAAATTGTTAAATTTCTTGAAACTTTGCTGGCCTCTAGTGTCAAATTTGATCAGATGGAGTTTTTAATTTCAAAAATTATATACTAATAATCATTTTGCTTTAACGTGGGGACGGGCGTATCATGCGCTCTTGGCGCAGCTGTTTATTTCTGATATTGCCATTATCCTTGGATTATTCGCTTTAAACTGATGGTTCGATTCTCACTTACTTAATAATTACAGTTTAGCAAAATTAGCTCTGATTATTAGGTTGATTCAAAGTTTCAAGATTCCTCTCTTAGAACAATTGCTTTTCTATTCAACGTTGCATTGCTTATGATTACTGCCAAACTATATTTTGGTACATGTTTCTCTTTCAACACAAAAACGTGTGGGTGTTTTTTTAGGTCAAGGTGTATCTTAATTCTATATTTTTAGAAGCAATCCAACAATGTATCCTATTTAATTGATATATTGCAAATAAGGCCACATCAAATTAAGTAATAGATTCTAATCCCCACCCGCCCCATTTTTTCTAAGCTAATTTTTTTTTTTAATTATTCAGAATTTTTCTTTAAATTCCTATCAATTTTAGTGAAAATCAGTAAAAAATAAAAAATAAAAGCCTCCCACCCGCCCCAGATTTTTTGTTACAGGTGGATGAGAATCTACAAATTAACTTGATATGGCCTAAATTTGAAACCTGTAAAGATATAATTTTTTGCCGGAAATCCAAAATGTGCATCTTTTTACCCACATGGATACTTTTGTATCATTTTGACCATTCAGACATACAGCATATTGGTGGTCTCCATTGATATACATGAAACCAAAACATGTTTTCCTGACATTTGGGACCGATATACAGTGTAGGGTTATGGTTATGCAAATACAAACTGTTTATATTAATGTATCACGTTACAATAAAGCCTCCGAGTATGACAAAAACTTCTATTCTGAAAACAATTGAATGAATCCCAAGTATCCATTCTAAAGGGCCTGGTTGTTATATAAATAACAATCATTCCTACATCCGGACATTTCATTCAGTATATTATGACATCTTATTTCTTGTTTTGACCTGTATCCTGTATTTTGTTCATTCCAGATCACAAGAGGACTTTACTGATGATAAAAAAGAGGACCCTTACAGCATTAATCTGCCAGAATCAAAATGCCCGCCAGCCGAAAAAATTCTGAAAGCCGCATTTGTTTTCTTTCTGTTTTTGATCGTTGGAATGAGTGGCTTAGTTGCAAGAGTAACTTTTCACATACTTGTATGGCATATATTGCCACCAAGAGAAAACGACAATGCCACCATGCATACATTGGGTGGCTTACATCAACATAATTGCACACAATGCAGGGACAGTACATCTTGCGTGGGTTACGTTGAAAATGCAATAATTGACAGTACCTGGATCTGGGCAGTCTTTTTGGTGATAACAACACCATATATCATTACTTTTATGTCCACGCTCTTTAGAATTTGCTTCAAAACAAACAAACCATTAAAGTGGAAAGCGCTATTAGTTGTAAGTATTCTTCTTTATTTACCCCAAAAATACCAAAGTCACTGATTTACATAGAATGCGCCTTATTTTGGAGGTTCAAAAACAAAGGCAATAGAATATCGAAAGATGATTAAAAAATCAATTGCAAAGTCCACAGACATGACAAACACTGGACTAAGAAAAACAACGACAAAACAAGAACATGAGAGAGACACAAGGTCAGTAATAAAAAGACGACATTCAGAACTAAGGCTCTCATAGTGGGAACTTCCATAACAACCGGGAGTGACATCAGGTGCTCCGGAAGGATAAGCATTTTCCTGATTTGAATTAAGAACGTTATGAAGGTTCAAATCCTGAACAGAAAACATTACACCATGAGTAATAAATATGAGAAATATATATACACGCCTTGTACATCATATCATTTTACGGACATTTTCAGCTAGATTTCACGTCTTCACGGATTTGACATATCCGGTTTTGAATCAACCCTGGATTGACTCACTGATAGTGTGATGGGTGCCGCTAGCGGAGCAGGACATGCTTACCCTTCCGGAGCACCTGATGTCTCCCGGTTTTCATGGGAGTTCACACTATGAGTGCCTTAGTTTTTAATTCCGTGCTTGTAGCTGTCTCACGTCCTTGTTTTGTCTTAGTTTTTCTTTGTTGCCGTTTTTGCCATGTCTTCGGATTTCGATTTTCCCTTGTTCCTTCGGTATTCTACTGCCGTTATTTAAAGGAGTGAAGCTCAAGTTGTCTTGATTATTTCTTAATTTCAGCATCTCTTTGCGTCTTTATGTAGTTTACATTACTTATAATTGCACAGTCATGCAATTTCCTTTTCATTTAGGAAAAAGAAGGGAAACGGGGAATCTGTCAAAGAGACAACGACCCAAAGGGGAATAATAACAACTCAAAGCCACCATAAGATCTTCAATGAACGATGAGGAAACCCCACACCCAACGGCAGGTCGGAGTTGGCCCCCAAATAAAGAGCAATTAAGTTCAGCGTTCATTAAAAAACTAATGTGTTTATGCAGTGATTACAAAAATGATCTATTATAAACCTATGACGAATATAATTTAGAACATTTCAGCTATTGTTATGTGATGTTTTTGTTGAGATTTTTGAAAATTTATTATTTTTTAGGATGAAATAATTTTCTCTGATATTCAAAAAGGGACAACAACATAACTTTTTATCAATATTAACAAAACGCACGGTTGGGAAACTCGATGATCTCAACCAAAAAACCGGCCTCCGGAAATCTGTGATTCACATCTAATGAGTGCAGTTCGAGAAATCAAAGAATGTCACTCCATATAAATTTATAAAATAAGAGTTAATCAGTCAAAAACCCTTTTCTTTTTTCAAATAACAATGGTAAATTAGTTTTTTCTTTATATACGGGTTTTAGAATCGCCCGAAGCGGCTGACGACAATAAACACGATTTCTGTCTGAAAAGGCAGACTTTTATATGGTTTTAGTTATATTTTAGCTCTTTGACCACTTTTTTTTTCAAAAACAGGGTCTGTCACTTCGTATTAATTAACTTCCTTGGTAGTAAAATTCGGTTGGGAACATCGAGTTTCCCAGCCGTGATATTTCCTTCATATCAAAGCATTTAGTTTATTCTTATTCATATATGCTTTCAATAAAATAAACTAAATGCTTTGATATAACAACGCCCAAAAATAATTTAGAACGTAAGGCAGCCACAACTGCGAAAATATTGAAGGTCATTGTGGAATCGTTGTTGCCTAAAGTCCATTAATGGGTCTAAAACTCAAATTCCACTAAATTCATACATTTTGGTGCTGTTGTTGTTTGTAGATAGTTTCTCTGTTAAAAGTTACAAAGTTTCAAATATTCTTCAGGTCCGATTAAAAAGCTGTGCATATTCAGTTTTTTTTTTTTTTTTTTTTTTTTTTTTTTTTGTAAACCGGGACCGTGTATTAATTCAGCTCTTTTCAGCTCTTTTGTAGCAGTTATCTCCCATCTCGGACTATGTCACAACAAAGACAAAACGAAGGGAAATCTATATTTTCAATTTTTTCTCGCCATATGCGGAATACCTGACCGAAGAGACAAAACGAAATTTTGATGTGTTAAAAAAGTAATCAGAAAAAAATCGAGGTTTATTTTGAACCCTTGGTGAATTTTTTATTAATATATATTTGATTTGACTGACACGTTAGTCGTATTTATTCAATATTAATCATTTTGTAAGGAGCTAAGGGAAAAACTTCAAAATTAACGATACCGTCCTACAGAAACCTGACCAGGAGTTGGTCCCGGCTTACGAAAAGATGGAATATATATTATCAAAAATAGTAGAAATTGTCCACTATTCAACTTAAACAAACAACTACTCAAGACAAGACTAATTTTCATTTAGATTGTGTTTTCTATTACAGATATGTTTGAAACATTCACAATTAAATAGACTAAGTGTATTTCAAAAATCCATTTACAAGCATATTATTTTCTTGCCCATATTGTACTGGCCATTTGTTTTCGAACGACAAAAAGTAATCAGATATCATTACACTTAAAGTGATGGCATTTAGTGATATTTTTTTTCCTTGTCCGTTATGTGTGTAATCAGCAATTTGATATAATGTAAACCAACTTATTTCCCGAGCGATTTATTTTCGCGATTTTCACGAGAGAAAAAATATCGCGAAAATAAATCGTTGCAAATATTTCTAATCACTTCATAAAAGCATGAACAGAATTTAAAATCGCGAAAATTTGTCGCCGTCGAGTTCTCCTTGAGGGATAGAACGCGGAATAATGTATCCGCGAAAATAAGTTGGTTTATAGTAATGCTTATCAGAATTTTACAGTTAAGAACCGGGGAAAAGATCACTTTGTTTCTGCTACCCATGTCGAGCAAACTGATGAAAAACTTTTGTTATTTTAAGAGGATATCCATAGGAAAGTCAGACAGTTACTGGGACATGACAGATTTCGTTTTAAACAATATTAGCATTTTGGAATCACAAACACATAAATTTTAATTATGTATCGTTAGTAATTTACGACAATGATTTTTAAACTAAGAAATTACATAGAAAGAACCAGAGATTGTAAAACAAGGGGGATTACTCATTGATTTGAGCGAAATTTAGATACTTTGTTCAGTAATTTAAATATCATAATTTGAGCCATCAACGGAAGGTATGAAAAAGTACCTCCCTTTTTGGAACATTTGTTTGATATCAGTTTTAGAATATAACCGAAAATTATGTGGGAACAAATCTTCATTTGCCAGTCATAATAAAGGATTTCTACTATTTTGGCATGTGCATCCTGTTTATCATTTCAAAATAAAAGTATGTTGTTATTTCACATGTCCTTTCATGATGAATTTATATAACTATCTTGAATTTCACTTTTCATACTTGTTAAATCTGCTTTGGGATCCAATGATGTGAGGGTTTTCCACACTGGCCTCTCACTGATACCGCCGATTTCTAATGATTTTTCTTTACCTAACCCATCTGGGAGTTTTGAGTTTGATTTTTCTTCCGAAGTGCGACAGTGTTTTACCAGCAGACTAGGCTCATTGAGCAAGTTGGCAGTTAAGCGGCTAGCACTCCTTGACCCATCTGTCAAATTTTGTTTAGTCTCTTTTCCTATTCAAGATTGTGGTCATGGAATAATAGTCTAGCTGTTTTGGGTTGTATTCGTAGGTTTATTATACTATAGGGAAAGGGGGCAGATAAAGGGGAGGTTTGGGTACCCACAAACCGGTTTAACCCAACCGCAGGCCTTTTGCTAATGCCTGTACCAAGTCTGGCTTTCCCTAATAGCAAAGACAATCGATGTACGAAAATGTTGTATTCTGCACATTGTTTTGAAAATGAAGAAAGTTTCCGACATTAACAATTGATTCTAATTATTTAATTTTTAGGTGATGATTGTCGAAACTTTCCATTCAACTGGAGTTTCAATGATGGCCTTCTTGGTATTACCGTCCTTTGATCCAGCTTCCGCTTCCGTGCTATATTTAGCAGTGATAACTATTCCACCTTTGCTTGATATGAGTAACATACCATACACAAAGAAAGACAGAATGACAACCATTGAAATAGTTCTTGCTCTGTTTGGATTAATTCTACAGGTCACTGGAATAATTTTAATTGGGGTATATATAACAATCCCATGGATATTCGGACTATACTTAATGTGTGCCGTATTTATTTCCATCAAGTACTGGGAAAATTTTATTACAATAGGAAACACGAATTTTCTTGGCAGCATGAAGCGAAATTTACAAGAGGGAAGGACAAAAGTGACATGCATTGCAAGTTTGTGGAAAATCATTGTAACATTTATTGCAATCATGATTATATTTGTACTCCGATCCTACCATGATTATTTGGTTGGTTTTAAATCATTGTTCAACAGTGCAGATAATGAATTACACGCAGTTTATGGAAGACATTTTCAAATGGGAGAGGATCCGTCTTGTGACAATTATGTAGCTTTCGTTGTAGCTATAATTAACATAATATGTGATTACGTTTGTTATTTGGCAGTGAAAACGGCGTGTGCGATTTATTCGCAGAAATTTGGCTTATCCATTCCAATTATCTTGGTACCAGTTTTGACTACATTTACTTTAATCGGGATAATGTTCAACTCTGATTTTATTGAATATTCTTCCTGTGATGTCCTTTTCTCAGCATGGTGTTTACAAAGTATCGCGAGACTGGACGAGACTTGCCTTGAACTTATTATAGCATTTGTCTTGCTGTATATTTCTGTAGTTTTGCTTACGAGGCATATATGGAAATCAAACGGATACAGACAGGGAGAAACTGCAAGGTATAATACTGTATTTTAAAAAAAACATAGTTTCCCTGACATAGTAATCGATTTCAATGACAAAACACGGGTATCTGTTTGTTATGAATGATCAGAAATTTTACCTAAACTTTCTGCAAAATTGGCGTAAAGAAAAGTCACCAACATTAAATGATAAAATTTTGTTCATTTCCAGTACTTTTCCAGTCGTCTTCAGTCGAAATACCTATTCCGAACAAACGCATTAAGTGATTGAATAATTTCAAGTCATGTCGTTATTTAGGTTTAAACAAAGAAAATAAAGAAAATGCAAAAGGACATAATATTTCAAATTACTGTTCTCTTAAATACATGTACATTCATAAATTAATTTGGAACTTTACATAAATCTTTGTTGGAGTAACCGAGATGATACATACAACCGCTTATTATATTCATTTAAACATTATGATCAACCACATTTCAAGTTATATTGAGGACCGCACAAATGTTGATCATTTCATTCCCATCCGTAATGACGGATGAATGCTTTTGGAACATTGTATTAAAGCAATAGCTATTCCAAAATATTTGGCTTACTGAAACCAAACTTGCTTTCCAAAGACATATATGGTAGCCTGTTTTTTGAAGTTTAGCAGTTCTTATTGATATTACAATCAGAGTTAGACAGAGTATAAACGGTATGGAAAGTTCAAAAGATCAACTTTCTTCACAACGTACACGCTGTAACGCAATAGACGCCCACCGCGATTACAATGTATACAATTGTAATAAATATGTACTTTTAAGTCTTTTGTTGTCACGTGTCTTTTCATGTAGCTCACACATCTTTCCGAGGACAAAAAATATACAAAATGTCGGCAGCTTTTGACTTTTTTTTCTAAATATTAGATTATTCCTGACTATACGAAGACTATAAGGGGCTTAAATTGCCCCCAGTATATAGTTTATGCGTTATATTCTTTTATGGAATTGACACTTTTTTTATTTATTGCACGTAGGATTTCAAAGAAGTACGGCCATTTAGCCGTGAACTTTGTTTTTATGTTGGGCCATATCAAAAAAGATATTGACGGAAATCGTGTAAAGTGTACTTTCAGGCCAGGAATAAAAATAAAGTACCACATTTTGTTTTTGTTAGCTTTATAGATCAGAGTTGAACATAAGGACACAATAAAAAAAATTCTTAGTCATTTTTTTAACAGTAGCTGACATAACCTCAAGATCTTAATTACTAAGAAAAAAAATTAATTTTGATTGATTTGAAAGTGTTAAACAGAAAATTCGGATATTTTATTCCAACAAGATAAAATAAAACAGATCCTATATCCTCGAATTTTGGGCAAATACACAAAAAAATGATTTTCACCTTCAGTTTGATCTGTACAGCATGCACTTGGAAAGATACATTGAGAACCAAAGCCATTTTTTTTATATTTTCATTTTTTTTTTTTTTTTTTTGTGAAGAATGCTTGCATCTCTCATTACAGTTATTGGATTTTAACAAAAATCTTTGAAATTCATGTACTTAAAATTCGTTTGCTTAATGCTTTTTTCTAAAAGTATGAAGATATATTTGAATTGAATTTGTTATGATATACTAGTAGTGTTTATAGCATGTTTAGAATTTAATGCGTTCACAAAGTAAATTAAAGATTAACGAGAAAGTGGTCATATTTCTTTTTATTTTAAACCGAAGGATCAAGCTTTGGAATAGGATGGTTCAAATAAAGCTCCACAAAGGGGGAATTCAGTCGATTTTCGTGGGTCATTTTGTTTTGTTGTGTTTGTTTGTTTTTTGTTATTTTGGGGGGTTTTTGTTTTTTTTGTTTTGTCTTTTTTTTGGGGGGGGGGGGTCNGGGTCAGTATTTTGCTATATATGAACGAAATTAAAAGAGTTCCGAAAAAGGAGTTTCAACCAACCAACTCCTCTTCTGATCCGACAATGAAATACCATATGAAGTAAATCGTAAATTGGCGTCCATTTTTTTTCTCTTGATTTCGAAGTTATAGGCTCCTTACTTTAAGATAACAACCAGTCGATACACATATATAACTTAACTTTCAATTAAAAAAGAGATATATTTTTTCTAAGAAAAAAGGTGCACCATCTGTTTGCGAAACTTGGCTGTATAGAAAAATTCATTAACCTGCGGTTCTGCTTTTGAACACTCAATTTATTTCGTGTTTAGAAGTCATCTCTTCTGCGATGCAACAAATTCTGAAAGATTTTTTAATTATTTTCTGTATAGAAACATAAAATTCTACTCCCTGGATTCGCCATTGCTTTCTACATGCATTTCTATTAGTGTTCACCCCCCCCCCCTTTTTAGTTGTCTCCTTTTCTTATTTCTTGTAGATTCATGCAGCATTAAATTAATTGGATGGTCGATAAACTGCACCACGTCAATCAAGTTATTGCTACGGTCAACCAAGTGACAAAAGTTTTACTGAACAGAAGTCAAAATTTACACCCAAGCTTACATTCTAAAACGTATCTGCGGTCGTTAAAAAGACACATTGTATACATTTGTAACATTTTTGTTTGATAGAATGTAGGCCTAGGTTGTAAATCTTGACTTCGATTCGGTGAAAGTTTTGCCACTTGGTTGACCTTTGCAATAAAACGCACGTGACACGGAATTACAGACGACCTGGTGTAAAAGTACACATTGCATTTAAACCCCTACAGACGTTCTCGGAGTAACATTGTGTACGTGGTGAAGGAAGGTGATCTCTTGAACTTTCAATACCCTGTTACGGCACATATTGTCGCCCCTGCACATATTGTCGCCGGCGACAATATGTGCAGACGCATCGGCACATATTGTCGCCCTGCACATATTGTCGCCTACACATATTGTCGCCGGCGACAATATGTGCAGTACATTTTCGGCACATATTGTCGCCAGTTTTAGAAGAACTTGTACTTGATAATACATTACAACAATGTTGAAGTAGCAAGTGTATTTCACTGATGCTGAGTCTTTAGGAATAAAATAGTTTGTGTTGTCATAGAAACTGAGATTGGAAGAGAAATTTTAAAATGTTAGTAGTTGAAACATAGAATCTCATGCAAGCTACGTATGTGAAAAACTGGAAGAACAAACAAAAATATTGAATGGCATCAAATGAAGCTACTTAGAGTTTAAAAAAATTAAGCTATTTTTCTCGCCAAATCTGTAAGTTTCGCGAATTAAGAATGTCACAGAAAAAAGTGGAACTCTAAGGGAATGTGGGGACGCTTAGAAAAACTTAAATCTATGTCCTATCTCGAATTACCTTTACTCCTACTTCCTTACCCAAACCTGTATGTGTTTTTACCAATGTTGTTTTTATTTAGCTTTATGTTTGTACTGAATCATTTAACCCGCTACCCATGAATTTCTAGGCTTTCTTTCAAATTGTATAGCATCGTTGTCACTCTTTATCTTTGTATGTTTAATCGCTCCTAATTGATCCTTCCACGAAACTGTTGCTTTAAAGTTTCAGTTCTTAAAATTAAGCTCGAATCTCATACACGGCAAATCAAGGTTTTAGGTTTTCCCGATAACCATCTTTGGTGCTTAAATCTTCATCTCGATGTATTCTAATTATGATATTGTTATTCTGAGAAATCAACCTCTGTAAGCTCAGGGCGAACTGTTGCAATCAAATTGCGTCCACCGCAAGTTTTTTTATTTAAAGGTCTTCTACGTGGATCTAAATATATAACTCAAACTTGCGCCTTTCTCTAATTCAAATTAATTGCAATGGGGTATGCATACACAGATTTTCTTCTACAGATTAAAAAATGGTAGAAGTTTTTATAATATGCTAAACAAGTTGGGTTAATTTGGTGACAAAATTTATTCAAATTGCTGCAAGCTGGAAACTAAATTTAGTATTGAATGTATGGAAAATGTATACAAAGATCCTTTAGAGAACCGATGAATGGATGTATTGAAACTTTGCATGAATGTTCGTTATGAGATGATGACCAAGTGTTGTTTAATTATAAATAAATAATCACCAGCGGATATTGGACGATCTATAGGGGGTGTCATGTGTCTCAATTTTTTTCTTGAAAAAATTAACTTCCTACAGACCCCCTCCCCCCGCATTTTGATTTATGGATACGTCGTTGGCGAGGCACTTAATTAACATTAAATCCTATGGGAAATGCGTACAAACAACACAAAGTCTGGCAAGGGGCAAAAGAATGTAACGGATAATGTGAGCTATGGAATACATTAGGTATAAAGATAAAAAAATTAGTAACGAATGATTTACTGCTCTTGATTAAATTTAAGGATAAAAGGGAAAAACTATTTGATTTTTATGGAGAGGGTTTGAGAAAAAATCAAAGATCCATTATACTGATAAAAAAATCAGGACAAATTAGGGACTAAAAATAGCCGGGATCCCAAAAGTTCAGATAAAATAAGGGTACAGTTTGAAAATAAGATGTGCTCGCGCAAGCGAACTTAAAAAATATCTCGGATCAAAATTTCATAGAAAAAAAAATAGTCCGGACCCAAGTCTCCTTCTAATCCCCCTATTTCAAAATCAAATGATTGTTCCCGAATCATCGCCCATAATTGTTAATTACTACTAACACAGGTTTCACATTTGCGCAAGTAAGACAGGTTTTCTAAAATCAGAAAACGCACCAAAGGTGCGAAAGCGGAGTTGCAAATGTTTGTTATTTTCATAAGTACATCATCAGATATGCAAATAGTTGTACATAAGCATATGAATTCTTTTATTTCAATCAGAGCCTTATCAGGTAACATTTGCAGGATGTTCGACTTCGTCCCAACTTGGTTAAAAATTTGGCAAGGGGTTATAATCTAGGTGATACATATTGCTGATAGCTGCATGGAGTCAAAATACTCCAAGTCACTTTCCAAAAAAAAACTTTGGGCAGGTGTTCCCCTTAAAATATAGCTGAAATGGTAAAAGGATGTAGCAGAATACCTTTTTTTCTAAACATTTCAGTTCTCTAGTTTGGTTTTCATGGCAACAAAGCTCCGCTATCTATTATAAGGGACCGACCATTTAACTTGAAAGGGGAGGGGGTTATGGTTTTTTTTCTAAAAAAATATTTTGGGGCTGATTTTATGTGAAAAAAAAATATTTTGGCTGCCAAAATGATGAAAAAAAATTTTTCTGAAGGAGATTTCTGCCCCAAAAAATTATGTTGATTTTCAAAAAAAAATATTTTGTTGATACGCGTGCAAAAAATAAATAATTTGTAATCTAGGCAATTCATGTTGCTGAAATTGAGTTTCAGGAAATTTACTAAAAATCAGAATACACAAAGGTATTTTTTCCACACAAAAGTACTCTTTATATTGCTAGAGCATGTATTGTATGAACAATAAAACTTTTTAGCTATTTTTCCAAATAATACTAAACATGTGATTTTAGGCTTTATTCCTGATTGTAATTTTTTGTTGCAATTTTAGAAGTTGTGACCTTGACCTTTGTCGCACAAACCTCAAAATCGATAGGGTTCGTCCTCTGATCATAAGTCATGTCTATGCCAAGTTTCATATCGATTTCAAGATATCATGCGGAAACCAAAAGTTGATGCATCAAATTTATAAGCCGTCGCAACTCGGCTAAAAATTTGTCATAAATAAGATATACTGCTTAGGAATACTGTAAATGTTAGCAAAGCAAATTTGATGACCATCACTGAAAAAGTAAATTGATAAATGTTTCATCAGTGCATACAAACTCAAATACTTATACTTAAACCAATTAAAAAACCCTTTTGTGTTCACAATTATTTAATTCTTGTACCAAAAACTTGCAAAAGGTCATGATTGTATGCAAATATTAAGAAAGGTTTTAAGTGTTAGACACTTTCTGGAAATGTCCTGAAATTGGGACCGTTATCGAAATTACAAAAGCGTATTGCGCATCTGCAGACTACATGCACAATTCTTTAAGAAAAAATGAAAATGTGGGAGGAATTTATGTCATATAAGAAATGAAATTTAACCCTTTTTGTATATTGTTTTTCATCCATCCCGAAAGCGTATTGTATCCATTGCCAATACTAATTCAGCTAAATTGAATTCCTTAATCCCTAAATGGAAGAGTTCAAGTCGCAAAAAATGCGTGACGGACGGACGGAGACAACAACAGTATACCCGAACTTTGGTTCCCTAGTGCGGGAATAAAAAAAAACTAAACAATATAGAAACAACACAGATTAAGCCAAGAAGTTAGAATAACGTTACAAATACCTAGCAGTGTTAAATACCACATAAATCTGGGACCATCAAGGACTCCAGACAGGTAAGCATGATCTTACTGCTCATACGTGGTACCCTTCGCAAAGCACAGTAGAAAGTCATGTAAAGCAAATAGCAATCAAATAATGGTAAATCCACAGTTACAAACCATGGATCTACTAAAAAAATGCCTATTTTCATTTTTGATACAGTTACATTTAACATATTTCGGTACATGTACCCCTGTAGGTGGTTGCACATAACCTTGGCATATATATATACATTTTGTATTTGAGGGAAAAATTTTGCTCTGTCGTCAAAATCGCTCTTCATATTAAAGGCCCGAATTGTGAATGAGTTGTTAAATGGTGATGTCATATGCCGTAGTTTTTGAAAATATAACTACAAAGGAACTAAAACGGAAGTTCGCCATAGGAATAACCGAACCATCACGCTTGTCAAGTGTTGTTTTCAGACATTCAAAGTTTTAAGTCTAGAAATTCAAGTCCATGTATGAGGGGAGTGACACGGTTTTGAAAAATGGGAAAAAGTGGTAAAAAAATTTGGGAAATGGGAAAAATGATGGGAAAATTTTCAAAAAAGGAAAACTCAAAAAATTGGGTGGTGGAAAATTTAACTCTAATAAAAAAATCAAAGAGTGATTTAAAATCAAAAGTTTGATTCAAGATCTTTTATTACAAAAGTATTTGAGCATCACCCTCGGGTTCTGATCATTTCGGTTGTATATTGCATAACAATTCTTTGCAAAATTCTTTTTTGTCTGTAAAACTTATCCAGACAACAAAATACCGAAGTTACTGTAAATTTAGTTTCTGCATATGGCCATTTCGACAACTTATGTCTCTTCAGTGCAGATAAAATCTAAATATTTTGAAGACCATAAACTCAAACATGTTTAAAAACTGATAGAGAACAAATAACTAAATATGGTCTAAATGGAAAGCCAAAATCAGCTAAGGACATAGATATTAACTGTTATAAAATTGGTAGATAGATATATTGAACTGAATGATATGCAACTGTGTTCACTGAAAGCACTATGAAGAAATGCATAGAAGGTTGCTTGACAAAAGACAGCACTGATATCGGTGAACATGAGTCTTTTGTCCCCATAAATCTTTCCGTATCATCTGCTAGAAGGCAAAGAAGGCCAACTTCATATTTAAGAGACATTTTTGCTTGATAATATTTTATTTACTTTCACTGAATTGATCAATAACAATACTCTAAATAGTTATACAAAATGCATGTTTACTCATGGGTCTTATCTTCGGGGTATCATTTTGCTTGCTTCAATTGATATTGGCTTTAGCTTTCAGCTAAAATAACAGTGACCCTTGATAAGTATATACCCTCTCCCCCACTTTCTGTCATGCCCATCCGTCTGTCCGTTTACTTAACATAATTATGAAAGCTGGTATGTAAGAAGTGTACATCATGTTATGGACCTTAGAAATTGGCAAAAGTCTTACGTTTTCACATGTTGAACATCTTCTCTGATACTACTGGAACAAAATTAACAAAAGCTTTACAGGAATGATGTATGGAAGGTCATTACCAAAATATGCTTATTTATGTCGGACAAGACAAAAAAAAACGCGACCGCCATCGCTGAACATAGTTCAACATTGGACCCTATACAAAAATCATATTTTGATCATCTCTTCTAAAACCACTGAAGCAAAGTCAACCAAACTTTACAGGAATGATGTAAGGAAGCTCCTTTATGAAAATTCCTCGTTTCGTTCTGACCCAGTAAGAAACGTTACTCCAAGAGTGCAAATCGGGGTAATAACAAAATTAATGAACAGACTTGTGAAGAGCCGAAGTCCATGACTCAAAAAGACAAATCAGGTGGAAAATTGGTGACCGCATGCTCCTGACTTGGTACAGGCATTTCAAAAGAAATGGTGGGTTAAACCGGTTTTATTTCGCGCCAAACCTCCCCTTCCATTGCGGTTGTGTCCGGTAGCAAGTCAACATCAATAACTATTGAAAGGTCGTAGACAGTTAAAAGTAATGATCATCTCAGTACTAAGTAAAAAGACTTTGGGCCAAAAACTTCAAATTTTTCCAAAAGGGCCTGATATCTATTATAGAACTTTTTAATGATCGAATGAGACGGAATTTTTTGAAGCCTTGATTAATAAGGCGGTCACTATGTCTAATGTGTAACGAATCAACTGTGAAACATATGCTCCGTAAGCAGGACAAGCTGGAATATAAGTGTCTATGTTAAAGAAATTGATAATTTTGAAATTAAAATCGTCCCTTTTGTCCTAAATTTAAGAACAGAGATGGCCATATTCGTCAATTCGACATGTAAGTCCAAAAAGATGAAATCTAGCGGTTTCTGTGGATTCCTTTATCTCTAGTTCTGGTGGATATGTTAATGGGATCCATTTAGCAAAAGATGCGTTTTTGATGGAAAGAACATCATCAATATATCTATAAGTGATCATAGTATATCATTTCACTAGCTCTAAACTATTGAAGTAAATTTGACCAAGCTGTACTGGATACATCGCCAAAAGAAAACCGAAGCAAAAATAGAGAGAGGGGAAAATCTAAAGTAAAAAATCCGATGAACGCGTCAATTCATATATTAAACTAAAATTAAGACAACCTTACATAGACAAAAGAAATAACACACAAAAACTCCACAAAAGTAAGCACTTTCAGTGCGAAAATTTTGAGATATCATTATTTGCTCCGAAAGGCTAAGCATGATCTGCTTCACGTGGGACACCCGTCACACTGCCAATGAAAAGTCTGACATTGTCATAGTCGGTGTCTGTCAACTCGGTTATAAATTCTTGGTCTACTAAAAGATGTGAAGTAAGTGAGAACCGAACCGTCAGTCTAAAATAATAATAATCCAAAGACAATGGCAACATCGGAAACACAGATACAAAGACATCACACAAGTGCGGAACAGTAGAGAAAAATAGAGACACATATACAGAAAAACAACACGGACCCAATTTAAAACCATGGATGAGATCAGCTGCACCGGTAGAGTAAGCATCTCTTGCTCCTTATAAGACACCCGCCATGTTGAACATGTCAACTCTGGAAGTGAAATTAAATCCAGTGGAGGAAACAACAATCTTGAGCTGTTGAAGGAATAAATCTGTTGTCATTTAAGGGGGTAGACCTGGGGAAGCCCAAAATTTTCCTCTCGTTTAATTTTCTTAATATTTTCAGTTTTAAAACTACACATGTTCATGTCGACTTTCAGCAATTTTCAACAATTTTTACCGTCCCGTTTTATGTCTAGTGGTCATCAAAGATACCCTGTTTCCTCATATTATTTGGTCCGTTCAGGACTTGATTGTGGTGTATAAAATTGGCTGTAATTAAATTTGTATTTGATCTAAAATTATTTCAAATGAAAAATTCTGTAGTCTAGACATATGTGAAAGTAAGCATGAATAATGATAGTTAATTTAACTAGTTTGAACTGAAATACACGTGTGTTCTGAATAGTATAGGCTGAAATTTTTGCTCTATTTTGATCACTATTAAACACTTCTTGTAAAAATTTCTGTCGTTTAATTTTCATCAAAAACTGAGAATAGAATGAAAACTTTTATATGTAAGATATATTAAAATTTTAGAAAATTCTACCGTCACATTTTTTCTTAATTTAGAATAAAGTGGGTAAAAAACAATAATATTGCTGATTCTTTGCTATAAATTACCTCCCTTGGAAGAAATCTGACTTTTACATATTTTCATTATCTTTGAACAGCATTGCAAAAATGGAGGGAAAAATGCACTCTTTATAAATAATTGGATGTTGGGTATTTGTTTTCATAACAAAATTAATATTTATTTGCTGTGTGGAATTTTTTTTTACAATTTTAAAATTTTGATATTACCTATTGTAATGGTTCTATTTGTTTGCGTAAGTACTAAAAAAGTGAAAAACGGAGTTATCTCCTCCTACCCCAGGTCTACCCCCTTAAGAAACAGATATCCCATAGCGGTCCACGAGATCGTGGTGTCGACAGTGATGACTTCAAGTTAAGGGTAACATACCCTTGTTTAAGTAGCCTATTTGCGAGCAACCGGGCTCTATCAGGAAAGTCACTGTATCGACCACATGCCCTTGAGCTTGAATGAGTTTGGAGATGTAAACTCCATATGCAGGTTCTGTTGGAATGTTGCTACAAAGAAAAGGGAAGTTGACTAATTGGAATAGTTAAGTCCTCACGTGTATCATATACAGCCTAGTTTGTAGCCTACCTCTGTTGTCAATTTCAAGATAAAAGTCAAGGAATGCGGCCGGCGTAGCAGTGTCTGTAGTATCCTGAATTTCGATCTCTTTCGGGTACATGAGATGACGAAAATCACCAAAGCGAGGGTTGTTTACTGACAACATATCATCTATATAACGGCAGCTAAAATTAAAGGATTTGGTTAGTTTTTTTATCCCTATTTTTCAGAAGCCCTTCAATGAAATCAGCTTCATAAGAGTGGAGAAACAGATCGGCTGAAAGAGGTGCACAGTTTGTGTCCATTGAAATTCCAATATTCTGTTTAAACCCGTCTTAAAAACTGGACAAATATATTCTCGATCAGAGACTCTTTCAGTTTAATCACGTCCAGCTCTGTATATTTTTTCTCGGATTCGGATTCATATTTCACAAAAAAGTATGCTTGTCCTCTACCTATACCAATGTACTTATATCTCCGTTCACCGTTCTAACTGGAGAAATATCTATAAATTGTGAAATAGAAACATTGTAACGATCTGTCCAATCATTGTGACGACCGTAAAATTTCTGTTGTGACAATGGCAACAGTGGAAATAAACCTAAAGTTTTTAACTAATCAGAAAATGTATTACATTCAAAATTAAATTATTTTCAGTTTCTGTTAAATACATTCAGCGAAAGAATTACATATAATATTAACCAAATAAGAGACTTTCAAGAGCCTGGATCGCTCACCTTGTTCCTATGCTGCACAATATCCTATGTTAAAACTATGCTCCTCGCTGGCAGCTATCTTGGATGAGAAACGAACATAAAATTCACAAACTTTGAAGAGGGTAAAATTATTCAAGCAGTTTCAGAAAATAAGATCTTTAAATGCATTTCCCATAGGGTCCTATGTTAAACTATGTTCCGTACAGGCGGTCTTCTTAAATGAGGTAAAAACATAAAAATCGCAAAGTTTGAAGGAAACCAAACAAGGACTATTGTGACCAAGTTTGATTCCAATTCGCTTGGTATTTTCAGAGGAGAAGATCTCTGAATGCATTTCCCATAGGGTCTCTATCTTAAACTATGTTCCCCACTGGCTGCCATTATGGATTAAGTAAGAACATATAAATCACAAACTTTGAAGAGGACCACCCAAGGACTACTAGTATTGTGACCAAGTTTGGTTCCTATTGGCTTACAAGATCTTTACATGTATTTTTCATAGGGCCCTATGTTACAAATATGTTCCCTGCTGGCTGCCATCTTGGATAAGGTACAAACATAAAAATTACAAACCCAAGAGGACCACCCAAGGACCATTGTGACCAAGCAATTGGCTCTTTAGATTCAGAGGAGAAGATCTTTGAATCTTTTCCCATAGGGTCCCTACGTTAAACTATGTTTACCGCTGGCGACCACCTTGGAGGTGAGGACAAGCCAGACACAATTTTTGATTTGAACCACCGAAGGACTATGGTGACCAATTGTGTGTTTCCAATTTGCACAGTGGTTTCAGAGGAGAAAAGCTTTGAATGAAAAGTTAACGACGGACGATGTATGCCAAGTAATAGCAAATGCTCACCATGGCATTGCCAGATGAGCTAAGAAGGGGTAAATATGTGCAATATCGACAAAATTGGCAATTATTCCAATATAGCAGAATGATTATTTACTGTAGGCGAAGTACATCTTGTCATATTGACCTCTTAAACCTTCCATGTATCTGTAAATGTTTTAGAATTTACTACATGTATTCCCAGCATGTTTCATTTTTGGCAACAATGCCCATGTTGGTTGACGGATGGTTTAATTACATCTGGTTCACTGGTTTTAGAAAAGAAGATTTGCCCTTTGAAGCAGTGGAGTAAAAAAATAACTTAGGTTCTGGCTTACGTATTAACAAGATAATGCAAATCTTCATTGGAAACAAATTCGGTTGTTGTTATTTTGTGTATTTATTGCGACCGTGCATGTCATATACGTTTCATATTTTATTTAAAAAAGTGTCATTTGTCGCTATAATAAGGGACGACCATTTGATTTTCAGGGGGGGGCTTAGGAGATTTTGCATGGAAATTTTATTTATATTCATGAAAATTTCAAACAAATTGTTAATTTTCACCAAATGTCATATAAAATTATTTATTTGCATTTGTAATAAAAAATGTATTCTTCAAATCAAAATTAAATTATTCATTTTCTTGACAAGAAAGATTATAATATCTATTTTCACTGACACCAAGATTAAATTATTTATTTACAAAATCGCC
>MJUU01025071.1:0-11474 GCA_002080025.1 Modiolus philippinarum
GTCTGAAAAATAATTATCGCAACATAGAATTTTGTGAATTATTTGGTCCTTGAAAATAACTAGAATATCCTTGAGAAGTCCTGGAAAAATCCTTAAATTTGGAGGCATCAAAATAGTAGCAACCCTGTGTCAAAGATTTTGGGCTGTTACCTGATACCAATTTATTCTTAGTGATTTCATTATTGTTCTAAAAAAACAATATGTCCAGTCATTTTTCCAACAAGTTGACAGAAAAGAAAGCATCTTATGGAAAACAAAGGTCTTCCCGTTTGTGGTCAGAAAAGACCATCAAGAAATGGATGAAAAACAAAAACAGCAACATTTTCAGAAACCTCAAGAAGAGTTAATGGAACATTAAAGTATCATTTAAATTTTGGTTTCCTTGGAAGAAATTTGATTGTTTATTCATGTGTGTTGTAGGGTGTTGGATTGGGTACATGGAAGCCCTCAGGGATCCTATTTGGCCTTGCAGTATCCACATGGTTAGTTGTGGATACAAAATACATTCATTATAGTTAAGTTTTATGAGTTAGTGCTGAAGCATTAAGCCCCTCAGTATCGCATCATATGAACAGAGTAATGCTTGTTACCTTGTTGCAGTCACTTGTCTGAGACATTTTTCTTTAGATTCATAATATTTACATTTGTTACTTTGTACAATTAGTAACCATGTTACAAAACATTATTTGGAGCTGAAACAAGGAAATGAAGAGACATTTAATTGAGTAATTTATACTAATTAACTGGCATGTAGAAGTAATTGATGTTTACTGCAATTTAACATGCTTATAAATTGTTCATGTCAATATAGTAATTATCTTAAATGACTGACATGCTTTTTACCTTGTTTTACTTTATTTTGAAGATAAGGCACAACAGATTTGTATATATATAAGAAGAAAAGATTGAACTTGTAAGTAAAATAATAAATTAATTTTGATATAAACAATGCTATTTGAATAAGAAGAAAAGATTGAACATGTAACTGTAAGTAAAATAATAAATGTTATCAGAATGTAAGAATATTTAAGAAACAATTCCTGGGAGNCAGTATCAACACTACTAGATATCATAGTAAGGCCAAACCAATTTAATTCTCTGTTTGGCATCAACTTTATTTTTGAAATGTATGCGGGTATGAGGCAAACAAACAAAAACAATACAAAAGTCAAGGAAGGAATTTTTGAAAATAAAACACTTTGATGTGACCAATGTCATTAAAAGACAGTTTTCAGAATTCAACTGAATCCAGTGAAGAATTTTTTTTCATCATTGCTAATTTTTTTTCCGATTTCAGTTTATGTAATCCTTTTAAAAAAGTTTTGTCATAATAATTTATAATCGTGGTCTTCTTAAACGACATTATATGCCATTTTAAACACAAAAACGATAAACATCCCTTGTTTGTTTTGTAATAAAAACACACATTTTCAATGTGCGCCTTGACGCCAAACATAGAAATAAAATGTCTTGGCCTAATGTGCAACATCATGAAGTATAAACCAAACCAAAAAGGCCATAAATGTAATTATAGTTTCAGACAGTAAAATATGATTGCTTTTAACCAGTCAGTCCAGTCCACTAAATGGAAGAACTTGAATATATGCAAAGGGGGGTAACTCTAAACTCTAAATTTTCTTGAATAATCATAGTTATTTTGCACATACTAGATTGTTTAATTGTTTCTAGCTCAGCACATACTAAATTGTTTACATTTTTCTGTCATGATATAGCTGACAAATTGCTTACTTGAAACAAAACATTAAATCATCAATCTCTGCTGGGATGATTCATATTTTAAGTGTAAATTAACAAAAATATTGAGGCAATTTAGTTTTTCAAACTTGCAGAAATTGTATTTTTAAAAAAAATTTAATGGCTGAATTGGATATAAAAAGATATCCTGAGGTATCTCTGTCTGAAGCAATGTAAGATTTGAACATTAGTTACTCAAATATCCAGGGGACTGCTACTAGTATTGTTAATTTTAGAGATGTTCAAGATGTCAAATTTCTGATATATTGAAAAAAAAAAGTTTTAGATATGAGGTCCATGGTGATTTCAGGACTTCACATAAGATATATTTTATTGTTCTAAATCAAATAAGATATGTTCCAGTATACATTTGGGGGGTGTAGAGGTAGAAAGTATAGTATTGTCATACAAATAATGTTTGTTCTTTTCTTTCAGTGAATGTGACCTGAAGTGGTGAATCTGAAAGTGCAAGTAAAATCTTATGTATGGTAGGATTTTAAAAGTAGCAAATTTTGTCATTTCTTTGCTATGATACATTCCAGAATAAAATAACAAGATATAAATTGATATGTAATTAATTCCAAAACAATGCAGGATTAAAAAATGTCCATGAAACAACTTTGATTGTTATTCAGACTTGTTCTTCATCATGTTTTCATCATGAGATTTCAACATAAAACTCAAAGGTAACCATTAGATTACACCAGCAATTGCTTTAGTAGCATAGATTAATAGATTTTGATCAACACTTCATGTATATCCATGTTAATTGATTGATTGATTGATATGGGGTTTAAGGTCACTTTCAGCAGTATTTCAGCTATCTCATGACGGTCAATTTTAGTGGTGGAGGAAGCCAGAGTGCCCAGAGAGAACCACCGAAATTGGGCAGGTAACTGACATACCTTATCACTTACGATTGTTAGTGGAGTGCACCCTTTTTTGTAATGTACAAAGTGGGGCATGAACTCACACCACAGTGGTGATAGACTACAGTGGTTGTATAGATAGTAGAACTACCTTAACCACTCGGCCATCCAGGCCCCTCCATGTTAATAACTTTGCTAAATCACTAGTAGAATTTCATAAAAAAATAAAACAATAAAATTCTTATTAAGTTTTTGAGAAGTTTTTGTACAACCCTTCTTATATATCCATGATAATAATTTGGCGAAATCACTAGTAGAATTTCATGAAAAAAAAGGTTAATAGCTGAACCAACGCCAATTTCGTCCAAGTCATGGTAGAGTTCCTTAGATGGATACCTCTGGTATGCAGGGTTGTCAATTTATGATTGACAACAACACTTAAGGAAACTGCATGTAATTTATTGTCGACATGTTTCGCCCTCAATGGGCATCATCAGTCTTGTTGGGAAAAAAAACTGCTAAAATTATGATTCAGTTTTTTGAGTTATGCCTCTTTGGACTTTGCATTTTTACCAAAGTATACATCAATTTGTCAGCCTGCTCTAAAGAATTTTAAAAAAATGATGTAGTTCTATAATTTAGGTCATTTTTGTTTTTAGTATACTCTCCTCCCCCCTCCTCAGCCAAATAAGATATTGTCGCCATTCATCATGATGCCCTTCACTGTTAACCATGAAATGGCCCTTTTCTTCTACCGTTAACATCTTAATCGATCAAATTTTTACAGTTATTCGCCACAAATGCTAGTGTGATTTGTGAAAGGGCTTAGAATGTCATACTTTTAACGTCATATGACAGAAATTTTTACCGTCAACCGTCAAAAGAATACCCCTATTCATACCCTCCATGAGGGCATGGTGTACCTGTCTTTCATTGTCATTGGAATGCCCTCACAATGACTGAGTAGTGTCCCTTTGACTACCGGTATAAACTAGCACTAATTAGTCCAAGCTATTATGCAGGAAAAAAAAAACTTCCAAAAGAAAGATTACATGTGCCATATCTACTAATACCCTGGTAACAAAATAAAAATACCTCTGGTTAAGCCGAAACTGTTTAGGACTTGATATAAGTTTAGTATAAAAACTACTTCATTATCAAGAAATGCATACAACACCAGAAAACTTGAAACTTGGCATAAAAATGTAAAAACTACAGACAAGCAGAGTTCTGTATTTAGCTTCATTAGTCATGCTTCAAAGCACAAACATACAAAGTTTCCCGAGACCCTCATACATAATAAGAAAAAATTGAACTTATTTCTTGTCAATAGATTGTTCTTCTGCAGAAAATAAAGAAAAAATACCAGTTTCTTTAGTACATTATGACTAACTAGTATCTGTTTATCTAGATGTTCAATTTTTGACAGTTAATCTAGATTTAAAAAAGTAATCTGCTGCAGTGATCTTGCCGCAGACAGTGATGTCATTGGTAGTTACAAATATTTGAATAATTTTCGTAAAAATTTTATCATATACATTTTATTTTGGTTTTACTTAGATTTAACAGTTATGTAGGAATTTAAGTTACTTGTCAAAAGTTTGTGAAGAGGACTTGCTTCAAGTTACAAAGACAAGAATTTTGATGTTAAACCAGTGATCAGTATTCAACACAGTACAGAAGGAATATATATTAATTGCTGACATTCTGTAGTCATGGAAACAGAACTGTTGGACCCTTCAGCCCCGACTACAAACTACAGGTAAGTGGGGAATTTAACAAACTACAGAAATCTGACATCAAGTGACAAGTAACATAGTCAACTGATAAACTGAAGTCAGGTGAAAAGTCCTGTGTGATCACACATGGGATCTCAGCTGAGTCACATCCATGATAACAGCTGTGATAGGCGTGAAAAAATTGTGGGATATTTGATAGGATATCAGCTGTGATTTTCTAAAATCACACCTGTGATTCCTTATTTCTCACCTGGGATCACAGATGTGATTTAAGTTTTCCCAGGTGGGACCAAGATCACGCCAAATTTCACACAATTTTATCCCACCTGTGATCTCGGCTGTGATATTGTCAATCTTGGGTGTGATTATTGCAAAATTAATCCCATCTGTGATCTTGGTAGTTAAATTTTCAATTTTTTCCCTTCCAAATTCAAACTGTTTCTTCATGATTAACAGCTTTCTTAGGAGGGGGTGTTATTCAAGGGAGGGTCACTTAACATATTTATAGGTACAGGTGTGCAGACAGTCAAATTTAAACCAACCCTTTTCATATATTTTGCCAATATGAGAAAGGAAACCCTATATACTTTTTATATACATGTATATTTTTTGAAATACAATTTATTTTATAATGTTGTATTGTTTATAATTATCTGAATATTAATTTTGTGGTTAGATGTATAAACTGGATGTTGAAATTTGCAATCTTATCACATGTCCGAAAAGGTAATACAGACCCATTGATAATTGTTATCCTTATCACATATTATATTTCAGACCTGAAAAAAACTGACCCTCTTGGGCAGCATCTCTGACCTACCATAACCTTTTTCCAAGAAGTTACTAGTACATCCCTTCCCCGTATTATTTTTATATTTTTTCAATTTATCAATTAAATATTGTAAATTCTAGCTGTTAATGATTGTGTATGTACATGTGGATTTACATGGATTTTTTAAGCATTCCACAACCTTGGGTAAGAAAGCTCTAGTCTTTCCCAATGAGAATTTCTTCAGGATTATGCAAGAAAAATTGAGTATTTACTCTCAAAGTTTGATTCCGAAATGTTCAGATCATACCTTTCCCAAAATACTAAAACCCTGGTGTATTTTTTTATTCTTTGAAATATCGTCATTATTTAAAAAATTTATAGGGGACAATGAAAATGAGCACATACAATGTCATCGTTAGTCTGCACGAACTGTGTTGGTTCAAAACAAATATTCTGACTCTCTGAACCGGTAAAAATTTGTAAAGTGTCAGTCCGAGGGTCTGACATCTTTCTTAAGCTAAAGCATTTAAAATAAGGTTTCAGGCTGCAATGACAGTTTTGGATTTTCTTACCCATGATAGACGTATTCTGATTTCAGTATCGAATCTATCAAATCTATTTTTAATTTGCCCTTTGACAGAAGATTCTGTGATATGGACATAGATGCCAACCCTTATGGATTCTCCGTAATTTTCAAGGATTTAGGGTCTAAATTACAGCATTACGCTCATTAGTCCAGTCGTTACAGATTTTCAATCGCCCCTTGTTCTAGTTTGCAAAACGCGGATTTCTTTCGTTGCCGTTCCATACCGTTTTTTTCTAAATTACAAAACGGATGTTGCTCCCGGTTTTCTCGGACCTTTTCGGTGTGGTTTAGTAGACTTATCTTTCTCTGAAAAGTTGGAAGTTGCCAACCATGTCACAATGCAGTCTGATAGGGTGTCTGCCACAAAAAAAGTAAACGAAAGGTTAATGGTTTGGCGCAGAATATTCCATAGAATGGCATTGAATATTTAAATCGTCGGTCCAGAGTGTAAAGATTAGTTCAAATTATATGTCGAACACAGCAGTATGAATGTTTAGATATTTTGAAGGGTGTATAGCTTTCACTATACCAGCTTGTCTATCTGTCTTTGACTTGTCAGGGCTGCACATCACAAACAGTAGAATGTAACAGAATATTCCTGGTCAAAACAGATCAATAATGCATGATTTTTGAAGACATTACATTGTGTTCAATTTTTGAAGATATTCTGTAATTTGCACAATATTTTGCAACCAATCAGTGATATAGTTTCAATAAATAGAAATATTTTTGTTGATTACTGAGAGAAGACCAAAATTACTGAAAATTCAGTTGATGGTTACTGATTGAGGCCGAAAAGGGTTGGCATCTATGTATGGATAGCGTTGTGAGACGAAAACCTTTATAAAAAAATGTTTTAAATGTGTTGTAACAGCATTTTTAATGTGCTGCCGTATCTCCATCCTTCCTCTTTGAAAACATTGATGCTGATTGGATAAGATATAGCATCGACCAATCAGATTCATCGACATATCAGAAGATAAATATTGACAAAACAATCGAGACATCAATATTATTTCAAGAATGTTTCATATATATAGATTTAAGCATCGGTAACAAATAATTTTTACAGATTTCATTTCTTTTCGCTGCATTCATGTTTCTGCACATGTCAAATGCATTTTATCCTCCTCAGATACTTAAATTCACTTTGAACAATGACGACGTAGTCGTAGTCAGCAATAATAATTGTTTGGCGTCATGTCTTTGCTATCCCCTTTTTTTCAGAGAATTCAATGAAATCTTTTTAAACAGTTGTTTGGTTGCAATAATTGTAAAAAGATGAGAACTAAAGAACATTGCTGATCATTAATGAAGTTCTACCACGTGTGTTCAAAATCAAATAAACAGAGAGTGAAGGTTGATGTAAAATCAACTCTACGTTGTGTATTTGTTAACAATTTGTTCATTATCTGCCCAATTTGGGATAATATTAAATTTCTTTGGTTTAAATTTAATGATGATAAAAAATTTAAGGCCGTAAAAGTGAAGGGGTGAAAAAGCATATTAATATTCAAACACTTCCATCCGGGCGAGATATTGCATACAAATATCACACTTAACCCTAGTACTGCTGGCTATATTTAGATTATTCACTACTGCTGCTGCCCATGATGTCAATTAAGCTCTGCATCTCTCTGTGCCAGCTTGTTTTGATAAATTTTATTATTTAACCCCATGTTAATATTTTGTCAATGATCTGTTGTTTTTTTGTAATAACATTCAATGTATTTATTTTTCAGAATTGAACAGGCTTTTCCATGTTGAAAAAAAAAAAAATTATGTTGAGTATTTCTTGAAATATATCAAATAAAAGGATACAAACAATGTTTTGTTGTTTTATAATTAATTATTATGTTCATTATTAAAAATTAAATGAAGTTAAAAGCAAGATGGGTTTATATCATCTCTTTCTTTTATTCTCATGCGATTATGTCGTGAAAATGTTGTTCCAAGTAATATTTTCCCATTTTGGGGAAAAGGGGGGTCAAATTTTGACAGTCCTAGGTTCAAGAAATCTGCCACGTACCTGTTCCTCATATTTGATTTATCCCCAAAATGCAAACCCGTGCAAAAGATAATCAATAAAATCATCAATCGTGTCCTGATTATCCATAATTATAAATTTTCAACGATTTATTTGTCAACCGGGAGTGCGTGTGTTTCTCGATTTTTCCCAGATCCAAGAACCCACAAACTGCGCGATTTATTCATTATTTTCCGGGTCATCATCAAAGCTCAAATATTAATGCCCAGAATCACCGTCTGTTACCTATTCCCCTAAAAAATCGTTATTTTTAGCCTCAAATAGCTCCCATCACACGTCAGCGTCAACAACTCCATCTTCGACTTTGTACACAAACAATGTGTAATTTCCACATACATTTATTTCCAAATGGAGTATCGTAGAGAGCCAATGAAAACAGTTCTGTATAGGAAATTCCTTCCTCTGACGCGTTGTTTACGTGTTACAAAAATAACCGCACAATTTCACTGGTCAAAAGCGAAAATCCCGACCTAATATAGAAAGTATATATATTGACGACCGGCAGTAAACAAAACTTATCTGGGTCGTCGATATAGTGAGGTCCTGCAGTACTAGGGTTAAATCTCACTTATCACGCCGAGATCTCACTTGTACCAATAAATTCTCATATGTCACACAAAAATCTTGTTTGTTTCCCAGGTGTGATGCTGAATCCCACCTATTCTCACCTTTCACGGTGTGATCACGCTGTGATCAGGTGGAATCTCACTCGAGTTTTCTCTGGGGTAGTTTTGCATATTTCTGTTCATGATCATATTTGAAGTAACAATATTATTACTAATGGAAACAAAACACCTGAAGTGTTGCATGAATTGAAATCAAATCTGTTGTTAAAATAAGTAGGGTCTGACCTGAGAACAGATTATAGGGATAAAGAGCAGATCAGGGACAATATAAACTATCTAGTTATGTCACTCTAATATAATACAATTTATCGGTAATTTGTATGAATTTCCTTTGATCTACAGAGACTGATATTCTCAGTATCACCAAACTGGACACTATCATGAAAATATCGGGTCACTGTGAAGGGGTCAGGTGCCGGTTGCTATGCTGACATCATGTTTTGTACTATTTGTCTTATTCATACTCGTAAAACGTTGAACGTAAAATGCATATAAATTATAGCAATAAACAATAGAGTAACTAAGCTAAAATAAAAATTTAAGCTTATTTCAATTTTTTATAGAATTTTATTTACCATTTTGTGAATAACCGATAAAAGTAATAAAGGACATTTTGTTTTTGATAAAGACTTTATCACGGCATAATGCATCATCTTTTAGTCAAAGTCAAAATTTTAATGTAAAAACAGAAATTCCAACAAAAATACCCTGACATGATACACATTTAATTTGTTACTCATATAGGGGAATTAGAATTTTTGAGATCAGTTCAAATCAAAATGAAGTTTATATACTTGGTAATTAAAGAAATGGTAAATATGACAAAAAATGATCTGGAATAGGATACAAACTAATTCAATGTAGTTCCAAGTTCAAATGACCAAGTGTGTATATAACTCTTCTTTAAAATACCTTATTCAGTGTTGCAAAGTCCCTGCCTTTTTAACATACTTTCCTTGAGACTTGCAAGTGTCTGTGATGTTTTGTTACGGTAAATTGTTGAATCATGGTGACATAAAAATGATTATGACCTGATTGGTCATATAAATAGTAAAGACAAGTGCTCATGAGCTTGTCATATCTCTGTCGTCTTACTTTGAAATGGTCATTTTCAGAAGAAAAATTTATCTGTGTTGTATCACAGAGCTGGCACACTTTTAATCACTTTATGAGCACTTTAGAAAATTGTTATGGTGACTTTATTGAATAAAGTAGTGTTCATTTTTAAAAATAAATGCATGTATTACTGCATTTATTTCATCAGGTTGGGTAGGGCTTTGATTGTGATAATGGATTGGTAAATATTGTTTATTTTAAGCCTCGCCCCAAGCTGATTAGATAAGTATAGGAGTACTGAGATATGTTCATATTTTATGCATATCTTGCTTTCCAGAAGTATTATGGGTGTGGACTTTATAAGGTTAGGTACTCCACATTCTGTATGTAACCAGGAAATATTGTGGTTGTTGATAATTTCTTGAATTATCGTCTCGATATAGTTGAAACATAGCTGAGTCGATGTTCAACAATATAATCAATCAATCAACTAAGAAATATATTTCTAGAGCTAGAAAATTCTTGCTTGATGTGTTACAATTTGGAGGTGTCATAGTTGTAGGCATTTTGTCCTTGACAATGCCTAGATGGCAATTTCTAATAACTTATCTTGGAAACCAAGAGTTGTATTTGGAAGTACTTTAGACTTTCTTGTGACCATTACTTTCATGAAGTACAAATGTATCATGATTTTAGACATTGTGACCTTGACCCTTTGCCTTGATTTTTAAGCTTTAATCAATATCTGTATACCTGCATGCTAGGATATTTCATAGTGACTTTTTAATTTATTTTTATGAATTTTATTTAATTTAATTTTTTGAATGCTTTGAGTTGCAAAAATGTTTTAATGTTGAGAAATGTGTACTAAAGTCACACTTCAATGGGGCAAGCTTTGTTGTCAACTGTTGGTGTAGGTACCACTTCAGAACCTCGTGTTCAATGATATAAAAACTGTGAAATCAAAATTTAAATGAAAAGTTTTTTTTACTAAGAAGACTTTAGAACAACAAGACACCTCATCTTAAACTTAAGTAAGTAATTTTTATTTAAAGTCAGATAAATTATACAATACAACATGAGCCCAAATGGTCTCATTCACCTACTGATATGTATTAAAAACATAACAGACACTTAGACCCCGTTTACACTAGATGAAAAAAACGATCTTTTCAGAATCGATACAAAAAAGATCGATCTTTATGCTAGTGTAAACGGGAAAGATCGATCTTTATTTGAATCGATTCAAAAATAAGCGGACTTAAAAAGTCTAGCTTTAGACCTTGACTTAAAAAGATCGATCTTTTTTGAACCGATCTTTCTGCCAGTGTAAACGCTTGAATCGATCTTAAAAAGTACGAAAAGATATTTTTAGAAATGAAATATCATCTTAGAATAAATCTTTAATTAAAGCTGCATTCTTTTACAGTATACGTAAATCATGTGAAAGCGTGCGTTAAAAGGGGGGTCGAATTTATAAAAAGTATATAAAAAGTCCCAGAATGGAGCGGGCCGTCAAAATTTTGAGGATATTTCGGTATAAATATGAAAGATTTGTTTATCACTATATAATAATATTACTATGTAAAATAAAGAAGGTTTTCAGAATGTTCCATTTGAAATTTTAAGTTTTTTTTAAACATAAATGTATATTAAACTTATCATTTGAATGCCAAGTAGAGGTAGTGATCCAGCGATTTATTCCATGTCGGTAACTGTGTATAGGAGCTTATTACACGTGTATTTTGTATTGGTAAACATTTAGTGAAACGAGCGCTTACATAAAATTTAATTATAGTGTAAACGCAGGGGACTTAGAAAGATCGAACGCGATCGATCTTTCTGCTCTAATCTTGATTGTGTGTAAATGCAAACCGATCATTCAAAAAAGATCGATAATAAGAAAAAGAAGGGAAACGGGGAATGTGTCAAAGAGACAACGACCCTAAGGGGAGTAATAACAACTCAAAGCCACCATAAGATCTTCAATGAACGGTGAGGAAACCCCACACCCAACGGTAGGT